>PVJL010004572.1:0-126650 GCA_004026885.1 Lyroderma lyra
TGTGTGTGTGTGTGTGTGTGTGTGTGCGTGTGTGCGTGTGTGTGTGTGTGTGCGCCTGTTACTGGATTCATCTTTCTAAAGCACAGTTTGAACAAAACTTTGAATTCGTTCCTCATTCTTTATTTAGTGAATTCTCCACATAAACTGCTGATCTTAACATCCAAGAAGGAATGTGGCCCTCTCCCTTTTCCCTGTTCTTGTCTGAATGGAAGCAGAGGTGGCAGGAGGCCCCCGCGGCTGTGACCAGAACCTTTAGCTTCTTTTGGGGAATCCCATACTTGTTTCGTCATGTTTTCTCAGAAGTGCCCCAGTTTTAGAAATTTGAGCCCTAACTTCGCAGGGTCTGCCCTCTGAGCTCTCACATCCTGAAAACCCCTCCTTCCCAGTGTCCTCCATCTCCATGAGGGGGAGCTACATCCTACCCTTCGTTCTGCAGTGCTTTTGGCTTTTTTAGTCCCCCAACACCTGTGTAACTAATTATCTTTTTTAAATCCTCCCTGCTTCAAATACCGAGCATGGTTTCTAGTTCCTGACTAGACATAGGTGACTACCAAGGGAGAGAGGGGAAAATGCCCATTGAGCATGTGCTCCCTGCACATCAAGTAAGTTCTGCAAAAAACATTACGACTTCATTTTATGACATGCAGTTCATTTCTTCAGGACTTCCAGGGTGAATCAGTTCTTTGCTGAAGAGTACCAGTTGTTAAAAAGTTTACTACACCACACTGAGCTGAAACCTGTCTCCGTACAGTCCTAGGATATTATTCCTTATTCTGACATCAAATATCATCCGCTTTATCCAGTGTTTCTTCTTATACTTCAGATATTTAGAGGAGGCTAGGTCTTCCCAAAGTCTCTTCTTTTCCAAATTATCTCCTGTTGTTCCAACTATTGTTCTTCAGAGAGGTGTTTCCCCTACCCTTCACTTTCCTAGGCATTTGCCCTTGAATCAAAAATTTACATCGATATAACTCTCCAACCATGCCCAAAAGAGAATAAAATACCCCACATTGTATAGTCTTTAATGAGGATTGTGGAATTGCTACCTCCTTACTACAGCATTACACTTGTATAATAAAATTAATTTTTTTGCCTATCTTATTGGTGGTAGGCAGGGCAAATTCTACTTTTTTTTCATATTATGCTGCCAATACTCTTGTAATTTTCCCCTCTACACATGCAATGAAGTCAGATCTCATAATACAGCAAATTTCAAATTAATTTTAAATATCCATCTTTACTTTTACTTACTTTCATTTTGTAATTGTCTTGATCAGTTATTCTCAGCAGTTGAAATCTTTTTAATCCTGACTTCTTTTCCTAACATGTTGACTACCCAGACTTTTGCTGTCTGCAAATTAGATATCTATGCCTTTTATTTCACTATTTAAGTCTTTGAAAAAGGCAGAACCAAAAACAGAGGCCCACATCAAACCTGTGGATAATGATTTTCCAAGTCTTGCGTGTCAGTGCACTGCTTTTCTACGTTCCTGTATGACTAGGCTGACCAGACATACCATTTGAAATGGGATGGTACCGTTTTTTCTGTCTCATTTAAAATGGTATGCCTGATCAACCTATGTATGTCCTATTCTGTATTTCTGTCTCTACTGCCGTCCTCTGAGTCAAGCTCTAGAGTGGGCTCCCTCTGTGGCCACACCAGTGTCCTCCGTAGTTTCACTTTGTGACTCCTTAACAGAAAATGTTCTAATTCTTTATTCAGAGTTTTTCAATCTTTTTTTAGCTATTACTTTTCTGTCGACTTTTAAGTATATATATTTTTGAAGACTAGACTATGTGTCTGTCGAATATGCCCTTTTTTGCCTTATAAGTCATGGGTCCAGGTTTGTATCCCTTTAATTTCTGTCACTTCTTGGGCAGTTATGTGTCATTTCTCTAAAGGTAGACTTAGTTTATCATTTTTCAAAGTATGTTCCACGAGATGTTAAATGGTGAGGCACAAGAGTTGTGTTTTATAGGTAGGTCTTGCATATATTAGCCATCCTTTGGTGATTTACAATGTGTGTTAACATATTAAAACTTTGTTAATAAAATGTCTTATTGCAAGAAAACCAGCTTCACTTTATTTAATACAACATCTCCCCAACTTAATTAACCATAGAACCCTGTCTAGACTATATACTAATGATTTTGAGACTGAACCCACCTGCTCTCATCTGACCACGGAAGCTGAGTGGGTTGAGCGTGGTTAGTACTTTGGTACCTTGGTACTCATCGTCAATTGGTTCCAGGAGGCACAAATGAGTACCCAACAAACGACGAGCACTGGGACCATATTTTCACATCAAAATGTATCAAGTACTAAATTCGTCAAGTTTCAAAGCAGTCGAGGCCCAAAGTCTGACTGTACTCAGATGGCAGATCCGTTTTCTCTTAGCACTTTCATCACACAGCTGGAACAGTTTGGGTCACCCTGATTTAAAGGCTAATTTTGTTTCTGTATCTGAGTTTGTTCAGCATGTACTAATTATGTGTGAGTTTCTGAAATATGAAGATGAGTGCAGCACAGTTTTGTCCCTGATGTTGTTATGATTAAAATTTGGTGTCAGAAGACAGAAATATAAAAAACTGGCCAGAATAGAAGTAGTCAATCAGGTGAAATTCAATGGGATCATAGAAGAGTAGGCAGTGAATTCTCAGGAAGTGTTTTATGAGGGGCTTAAAGAGGTGACATTTTATTTACAGCCAAAAGAATAAAGAAAAATGTAAACAGCCTCAGGGGTGTTGGCAGGGAGTCATTTATACAATTTCAGTTTGGGAAGGCATATTGAGGCAAATATTGTTTTAAAATTGTTTTCAATTAATAGTCATTAAGCATGCCTTTTAATCTACTTTTCTCATAAAGTATGGTATTCTGAATATAGTATTATATCCCAGATATGGCATTCCTAAAATGGAATAAATAAAAGTAGATCATTTCAATATTGCCTAAAATTGTTTTCTTTTTTTGACAACTTTATACTGTCATCTTAAATGACACTTACTGGAAGTAGATTTCTTTTAGTGGGTGCCTTAGCTAAACCATACCTCTTTCACCCTGCATCTTTTCAAATATTGCTTTTTAGCCCCCAAAATGTGACTTTAATCATAACCTTGTTAAATTTAATATGGCTATTTAGTGTTGATTCTGATTTTGTCACACAACATATTACTCCCTCCCCCATCTTCTCCCTCCTCACCTAGTAGATGTGCTTTCTATATCATTACATATACATATCCTCATTTGAGTCATTTATAAATGGACAGGGCTGAGGACAGAAACTGAGGCCTGCAGACTCACACCGAGATGACACCATGAAGAGGATTTGGAAGTCTGGATGTGAACCACCTCTTCCAGAAAAGCGATCAGCCCCATGCACAAAGGGGAGGAAATGGGCTAAAATATCAGCTAAGGGCAGAGTCTGAAGTATCTTGCATGATGTTAGGGAGGCTGCAGAGGGAAAGCGCTGGCAGGCTTAGAGCAGAGAGTGGGCCGTGTTCACTAGGATTGTTCAGAAATACATCAAACATATGGTGATGGAAGGAGAACTAACTCTGGGTGGTGAGCACTCATTGCAACACAGAGATGATACATTATAGAATTGTACTCTTGACACCTACAAAATTTTTACTAATCAATGTCACCCAAATTTAATAATAAAAATTAAATGTATACACACACACACACACACACACACACACACACACACACATATATATAATCAGCCAAGAGAGTATGGGTACATTAACTAGATAAGGAGGTAGGGGCCAGAACACTATGCAACTGTGTGTTATAAAAGAGAGGGTGGGAGCCTGGCCCCAGGAAGTGGCCGACACACAGAAGACAGACACAGCACAGGAAGGTGTCATGGGTGGTGTCAGGAGCAAGAGGGGCCAGCCCAAAGTGAAGCTTCTACTTCTATAGCAGGGGAGCAACTACTACAATACAGACAGAAAACTTCCCTTGGTGTATAGCGACCTAGGAATGTCTTAGAATTTGCACACGAAGGTGTGACCTTGAGCTCAGGACAAAGATTGGACCTGGACACTTACCTTGAGGAGCCATTGCTGATAACGGGTGTTGTAAAAAGGAGAAAGCGTGGCACAGAAAGAGAAAAGGAAGAAGAAAAAACTTCAAGGCATTTCTGAATTCAAGGGAGAAGATGAGAGGAGGAACCAGAGCTACAGGATGCTCAGAAAAGCAAAGGGAAGACTTGACCTGAGCAGGAGCCTGCCTGCCAGATGAGGTCAGATTTCCAAAGAGCGGCTGCCACACCATTCACGTGCCCAAATTCCTTTCAGTGCTGGGATACCAACACTTTAAAGAACACGTTCACAACAGGACTTTGTATCACTCATCTGTAAACGTTTGAGAGTCCTTGAGAAAGACAGTATAGTCTGGAAAGTGGCATGCCTGCAAGCCATAGCTGCCTGCATCTCTCCAACACAAGTTCAGAGCCAGAGCCCACCCTTCCAGGGGGGATGCTGCTCCTCCTGGGAGAGAGGACCCCTGCTGACCACGTGAGCCAGGGCCACGGCCAGGCTGTGATGTGCCGTCTCATCAATATGCCTTTTCTCCACTTGTCTCCAGCTGCTAGCTGATCTGGGGAGGTGGGGGCGATGGAAGATGGTGTTATTGATTTTGACTCAGCTTACTCTTTTGGCCCTTTACACATAATCTGCCCCCTGACCCCACATTAGCATAATGCTCATTAATCAAGCTCTGGCCGCCAATTAATGGCCAGCTGTGCGGATGCCGTACATTTAATAGCTTCTGAATCAGTCAGGCAAAAGGTTAGGCAAATGATTTTGGCAGGAGGGGTGGGGAACATCCTAATTCTGAGAGAGCCTGGAGGCCTCTACCCACACAGTAAGCACCTTTGATCTCATTTGTGAGTGATGGAAGGAGGAGGCCAGCCACTGGCCAATCATCCTCTCTCTCCCCTTCTTCCAGCCCCTCCCCCCCTCCAGAGGGACTGGAGACAACACTCTCTTCCATCCTTCTGGCCTGGGGTTACACACCCCCACATCACTGCCCAGGCAACCAGCCAAGGAAGAAAGCCCTGATTTATGGCTCTTGGCAGTGTCTAGGCTGGGCATTTCTATAAACCCAGGACCGTGGCTGACTAATAAAACATATACTCAGATTTGCCCCTCAATAAATGTCGTTCAACCTTTAATCCTGTTTGTTGCCGTCTTTCAGGGAGCATTGATTCAGCGGGCAACGAGGGCTTTTCCTCCCATCTATCTCGTACCGATCAATGTTCTGTCACCCCACTGGATCGAGCCCGACAAAGGAGAGGTCTCACAGTGTCAAGGAGGGCATCTCTACAGATTTATTTCACTGCTCACGAAAGGAGTTTCTAAAACTGCCACCAGAACCCTGCTCTAAGAGAGTTTTTCTGACCCTCTGCTGTTCTAGGTGACTTCCTTGAATTTGGAACACGGAACCCAGGTCACAGAGTAATACCACAGATGCTAAGTAGCCCTGAGTACAACTCACCCAAAATGCTTGTCCCGTCCTTCCTCCTGCTTTTTCCACCTTTGTGAATAATACCAAAAGCCACCCAGTCACGCAAGTCAAACCTGAGCTATCCCCACGCCTCCTCCTCCTTCCTAGATGCCCAAACAGTTAAAAAGTCTTCTCATCCCAGCTTCTTCACCTTCACCCCTTGGTCGTCTCAGCTGGGACATCAGACCCCTCCTACCCAGACCACTGCCAGAGCTCAAATGATGGCCATTATTCCAGTCCCTTCCCCACAATTGCTGCGAGGATGCTCTTCCAAAACACAAATCTGAACACATCGTTCACCTTATTATAAAACATTGGGTAACTGGCTCAAGGTCACACAGCTGACAAGCATCTGTGAAGATGAGAACCCAGTGGGGCCATCTGTAGACCAGGGCGCTCCTGAGACACTAACTCCCCTCTTAATGTGAACTGCTCGAGGGCAGATAGCAGACCTGATTAGTTTCTGTTTCTACCACTCATTTCCCAGGATCGAACACTGTGCTGAGCATATTAGTGCATGTGCAGTAAATGTTTGCTCACTGAGCATACCACAGACTCTATCCTGAGATTGTGTGACAGGTAAATAATGTCCATCTTTAGAGATGTTTTCTGGATCATTTCTTTGGGAGCTAGCATCAGAAAATGAAACAGCAATTGAGGTTCTTAGAAGGTGATCTATAAACTTTAATAGGGTCAGAATCAGCTATTCATTGCACAGACATAAATAAGCATTTGGGTCCAATTCTTTGCCCCAGACTTTACTATTTTCCTGTCTTTTAGCTCATATAACAGAATAAGTCCACGCCGGCACTGCATGTCCTGGGCCAACAAGGTCTGCACTGACATTGAGTGGAGAGAATGATGCATGGACAGCACTAGAGCAAGCCGATAGATCTCCCAGGTACAGAAAGAATGTAGACAGTGCCCTAGGAGAGTGTCACACCCATTCCTGCTCGCCTGCTGACCTGTTCTAAAGGTCACTTTCCCACCCCCGCAGACCTCTCCTCAGTGTCAAAGACAGGCAAATGTACCTGTGGTCCGCCTGTGTAAATACCAGACTGCCCTGGCTGTGGAACAAATTAGCAAAAATGTATCTGATTACTGGGGAGATTTTCCATAGAAATTGCCCCAATAGCCTCACAGGTTAGTGCCCCGACCAAAGACAATTCTGCTGAGGAAGCCGATACCCAGCCTATACTTCCCACTTCCCACCCTGCACTCCTGCCTGCACCCATCTCCTTCCTCTCCCTTCCGAGCCACAGCCAAAGGAAAGTGGGAATGGTCAAGAGTCAGCTTAGGCTGTGGCCTTAGGTTCATCATGGTCACATCTCATTCAACATTTGGCAAAGAAAGACGCCGATGAAAAGGAAGGGCCAGCCCAACCAGGCAAGAAATGACAGACAGGTTTGTGGTGCTGGGTTTATTTCTGGCATTGAAAATCAAATTGGCATGCACATTAACTCCTTTTCATTAGCTTCCCTTACTATCAATCATAGCTTTTGCGTTTTACTCCAGAGGGAAATGCCCCTGCCCCTGGTGCAGAGGTCCAAGTACCTCTCCGAAGTGTCCCACAGCTCGAAAGCAGTGAGCATCCTCAGAGACTCAGCCTGGAGTTCACAGATAGTTTATTCAAGAGAAAATTCCTCTTTCTGCTCAACCTGGTGAGCCTTCTTCAAAGTCCCTGTGTAGTAGAAATGTGACACCTCCCAGGACAGCCTGGTCAAGCAAGTCTGTGAACCTTTGCATCTCAGGCTATGCAGACTGGAAATAGGGACATAGCTGGACATTACCTATAGTCATGGAAAAGCTGAAGATCGAGGCTCTGACAAGAAGAGGGTGAGACAGAGTGAAGTGCTGTGTCAGAAGGGAAGTAACTCGGAAAGGCAGTCTGGCCTCCACGAAGGCCCTGACGTCTGCCTCCTGGTGTTTGCCTCTTGTGTGATCCCTACCTCATCTGTGGCTGGTGGGCAGGACTCAGTGACTGATAATGAATAGAAGAAGATGAGGGTGTGTGAAGCAGAGGCTGGTCACAGAAGACAAGATGATGCCACTCTCCTCCCTCTTGGAAGCCACCTGTCCTCTGGAAAGCCCCCGTGTGATGAGGAGCTAAAGGTTCCCACAGCCCACGAGTGACTTTGAACTTGGGTCCTCAGGCCTACCTGGACTTCCACACCTGCAGCCTTGGCTGACCTGGTCCCTGCTAGGTCTCTTGAAGGACTCTGAGACAGAAGTGCCCAGAGAAGCTTCTCTCAGATTCCTGACCCACAGAAACTGTGAGCTAATAAGTGTTTGCTGTGTTAATCTACTAACTGTGGGATAATTTGTCCTGAAGCAATAAAAGACTAATGCATTTGGCTACATATGCTTTGCCTTAATAGGAGGCAGAAGCTAAGTATTCCCTCTCTTGACCACCAGGAAGACCAGAGTCTGAGCTGAGAAAGGGACTGGAGCAACCTGTTCTCCAGTCCAGGGCTGCAGCCTCAGAACCACGAGCGAAGAAGCAAGAGGCCACTGAGGCAGCTTGCTGTGTCCCAGTTACCATACCAGGTGCCTTCCTAAACCTGAGTCCTTTTAATTATCCCAACAATCTCCACTTGACTGATGAGCAAGCTTGGGTTTGGGAGAAGGCTACCCACGTGGTGAACATGCACAGAGATCACCAGAGTCCCATCTCGGAGCTCATACCGGAAGTGCCAGGCTCAAACCTGTCCAACAAAAGTCATCTTCTTTCTCATAAAATGTGCCCCTCCCTGTCATTTGCAGAATACCCTGGATCCTAGAGAGGATGGAGAAAAAAACTAGGGTAGCAGCACCTTGTCTCCAGAAATGGGTTGCGAAGCAGCAATCCAGATGTTTTCTTGTTTCTCTCTCTCAGCATCAGATCAGGCAGCAGCTTGCAACACTGTGTGGGGCCCAGATGAAGAAATTCTAAACATTGCTTCAAGGATCTAACTCACAACTCTTCTTAAACCATTGTAGGAAAACCCCCATTAGAGAGGGAGAGGAGAAGTGTGTGTTAGCGAGTTGACGTGTGAGAACCGGTATGAATAAGCAGAAGCCTGAATACATACAGCATGTGAGGCAAATGAAATAATCACTCAGCTTACCATTGTTACAACACAATAAATTTCATGTAATTTCTAAAGGCCAAACCAGTTTTTCCTTTCTTTTTTTTTAACTTCTTTTACATTTTCGGAATTATACTTTAATTAGCATAACATTTAAATTAACGATGGAATCTTAATTAGCGGAAGCAATAGACTTTTGTTGGAGTGGTAACTAAAACAAATAAATCCACTTTCTCTTTCCACAGCAGTTTGCTTATGGTGCAGTTAATAGCCTCGTGTACCATAAACAATCGGAAGGGAAGATAAGTAATTAGAAGATGTACTGGCCAGTTCCCGGTTTCAAGGAACTATTTTTTCTCTCCCCTCTCCCCTTCTCCTGGTGGCTCTCTCTACTCGGAGAATAAACACAGGAGTCCCTCTAGACTCCACCGAGTGTTCCCCATGATTATGATCCCTCCGTAATCGGCAGGATACAAATGTTGCTGCAAGTTCCCCTGCTTCTGTTTTCCCTCTGAGATGTCTTTTTCCAGTTCACTGGGTCAACGAAAGAGCCAAGCCAATCAAACGTCAACAGTGACTGGTTCCTCGGCACCCGTGCTTTCCCCTTTGCTGGGTCTTGGGCCTTTGGCCCTTGGCCGAGTGACAGCGCTTCACTCCACATCAGGGCCATTGGATAAGAGAAAGGTCAGGCCCACACGACCAAGCAGAACATCACGCAGTAACAAGGGCAGAACAAGGTGCACACAGGAGTTTCCCTCAGACCCGACAAAAGCCTGGGAGGCCACAGATGGTCCCACCTGCCCATCAGATCTCAGATGTGGACACTGAGGTTCAGGAAGATGAAGAGACTTTTCCTAGGTTGGCCAAGGAGGCAGCTTCCCTCAATTCAGAATTTCTGGCCTCAGTATGCGCTCTCTGCACCATATTCTCTACAAATGGTCAGGATTTTCTGAGATGATTCTGAAGAAAAGACGAGTCTTGGGTTAAATTTGAGGCAATTTCCAGACTCAGGGTTCCACATGGCCCCGATCTGGGGGGATGGGGCTGCTTCACCATTCCGTATGCATCCTCTACTCGGGAACCAACAAATAACTGCTAAAGGGCCCAAGCCCAACAAAGAAGCAAATGCCACTTGAGTGTCATTGATGGGATCGATATTGTGCCACTTTACAGAGACCTCAAGGATGAGAGGGGGACAGTAGGAGGCTGGGCACTGGATCACCTGTGTCCTAGTTCTGACTACTTATTGCCAGTCTGGACCTGCCTTTCTTCACCTCTTTAATGAGAAAGTGATGTGAGATAGCCCCTTTGTTTCCCAAAGGTGAAGCTTTAGCCAGAGTTCTCCCATGAGAAGCGACCTGACAACGACAATGCATGGACTTGGGAACTTGGGAAGTTAATCTGCTTCTCTAAACCACCACTTAGTTTATTATTTCATTCATTCAGTGTTTGTGTTTATTCAATAAATATTTATTTAGCGCTTACTATATTCCAAGCCTGCGTGGGCTTGAGAGTCTAATGAAGACGTTAGACCGTAATACAAATACGACATGACATTATATAGTGATGTCATATGGGGGTGGGGGTATAATTCAGAAAGTACACCTCCAGAGGCCACTTGAACAAGCCTTCACAACATGAATCAACCTGCCTCCCACCACAACTGGCACACAGCAAATGCCCAATAAGATGATCATTGTAACTATAATAATAATATCTATAACTAAAATTATCATATTGTAATAATGACTAAAAAGAGAGGTTTGTTTAGCACAAGAGCTTCTTCTACCTGTTTTCATTTTGCCAGTTTAAAATGCTCACAAATAAATCTGGAAACAGTAAAAGTTTGAGAACTATCAGAAAAAGAATTGGTACTCCACTCTTGTTTTTGGCCTTTGGGGTGTGTGAGAGAAGAAAGGTGACAGCACACTGGAGATCTACAGGACCCCTGGACAGTTCACATTGCAGCAATGATACTGGAGGACCACTAAGTGTCAGGTTCTTTTATTATCCCCATGGTACAGATGAGGAAGCTGAGGCCCTCAGAAGGTTAAGGTCACTTAGCTCATAATAAGTGGCAGGGGCAACAATCGAACCCTGGACCTCTGACCTTAGCACTTGGTGCTCAATCACTCTGTGATATTGCTGTCACTCCCCAGCAGAAGTGAGATGTCCTTGCTGCCACTGAGTATTGGGATGACAGTTCATGGAGCATACCTCTCAGGGAGTGACCTTGTACAAGGTGTCCATGTCAAAATTCCTCCTCCCAGGACAAAATCTTCTACATTTCAATTTAGTCTCATTATCAGGAGGGCGTCTCTACCAGGAATGTTGACCGTACTATATCTGTAGTAATGAGAAGATACGTTTCTTCCAGAGAGAGAGCTATTACAAAGAATTTGAATTTCTCTGCTCTGCCTTGGGTTCATTTCAGTAAATTCCAGTGCATATGAACATGTGTCGTACTGTCTAAGAATGCCTCCTTAATTAAGTGATAGTATAATGATGTACTAATTTTATCCCAGAATGAGGATAAAATATGAGACTAAATGTGACAATAAGTGGGAATGACTTTAAACACTTGAGGGGAGAGATATTAAAAATTAAATTGTATTGAGAATGTATTATGTGCCAGGAAGAGTCATAAGTGTTTGAGATGTATTGGCTTCCACAGAGCCCTCATATTAAGCATGCATGGTAGGTTCTTTTATCATCCCCATGGTACAGATGAGGAAGCTGAGGCCCAGAAAAGGTTAAGGTCACTTAGTTGATAATAAGTGAGGGGCAAGAACCGAACCCTGGAACTCTGACCTCAGCACTTGGCACTCAATCACTCTGTGATACTGCTATCACTCCCCAGCAAAAGTGAGATGTCCTTGCTGCCACTGAGTACTGGGATGACAGCTTATGGAGCATACCTCTCAGGAAGTGACCTTGTACAAAGTGCCCATGTAAAAATTCCTCCTCCCAGGATAACATCTGCTATCCCATCTAAAACATTCGTTCTTAAGATGCAGATATGTAAGGAAGAGAGAATAGTACTTGACATCACACCGAGGGACTGATGAGCAGGAAACCTTCCTGAGGCTGAGAGGTTCACAAGGAGATGGGAGACAGAGAGGGTACAGATCCCATGGGGCCTCAGTCTGGCTTCCCAGTCCAGCTTGAAGACCTGCTGGTTGTGCCACCCTGGGCCATCACATCCTCCTTCAGTCCTGGCTTCCTTATACATAGCACGCAGGTGGAATCTATCCGGGGAGATTTTTATCTGAATAAAAGTGAAATGATTTATGTATTTAAATAAAAACTTTAAAGTGGTCATTATCATTATCTGTTGTATCTTACTATACATTAAAGATCTATTTTCCTTGACACATAGCCCTCATAGCTGAAGCAATGATCACAAAATCTGGGCCATCATCTAATTCAGGGGATTGTTCAGAGGACATTACTTAAGATGTCTTTGATGCAGGGCCTGTGTGTCTGTTTTCTCAAGGCCTTCCAGGGCTCCTAGAACCTGATAAATATGCAGTAACTCTTACTGACAGTGAATAATGACATCTCCTCGATGGAAACCAAGCCATGTCTACATATTTCAGCTAATGGTCCAATGAGAGAGTGGGAGACAGTGGAATTCATCACCAGAATACTTTTCCTTTTTTTTTCTGCTTGTTTTTGTTTTTGTTTTTAACCTGGCATGAGAACTTACCTTGCCAAGACCCTTCTTTGAGTACAGGCATGAGAATACTTCAATCATTATAAGAATCTGAGTAAATTAATTCACTGCTTAAGTTGAACTGAATAAAAAAAATTTAATATTTTTTCCAGATTTAGGAATCTACAACTTCAGCATCTATGGCCAGAGCATCTGTGTGGATTTATCTAACAAAACAAGGCAGCTGCAAGTCTGAAGGAAAACAGGTGTCAAAACCTAAGACAAAGACCACTGATAGGCAAAGAGCTGGGGTCCAGCCATAAGAGATAAGGGGAGTTTCAGGAAAATTCTTGCCCTTCATTTGATCAAAACAAGAAGACTTCTGGGAGAGAGGGTGACCTTTGGAGAGGTTTTGATAGAGTTGGGAGATGGAGCATGCTGTGCAAATTATATGGGGAGTCATCCCAAAAGTTCAGTGCCGTTTGAAAAAGGATTGGGACTAAAATGAGGAGACTGAACAAAAGAAGCATCATTTCTATTCCCTCCCACCCAATACTCCCCGTGAATAAGCCAACGGAAGAAAAAGCTTTTCCAACTTCAGGCCCCCTCAATTCCACTCTGGCCAAGCAACTGCAGAGAGCAATAAAACTTTAATGGCTCCCAGTGGGTCGATTTGGCAAGAAGGAAAGTGCTATAAATCTCACCCGATGCTTATGTGCAGCTTAAAAACAAACGGCTCCAATCACACTTAGGAGAGCCAGCCAATTTCCCCAGCATGGGTATGTAGCGAAGGAAGATTTACCCACCTATAGGACTCATGCAAGGAGAAGTTTGGGGAAGAGAGAGAGGAAAAGAAAGGTCGGGTATGGAATGAATGTCATTGATTTTGCAATAGACAGCTTAATACAAAGACATGGCATGCATGTGGCTGTCCTGCTAAGCATCAGTGGACGGGCAACCTAAATGAATTACACTCATTGTGAGATATGCTAGTGGAGACACATTTCTGACTGCAAAGTGACCCACCGGCTCTCTGACATGGTTTTTCCAAGCCTACAAGGAGACCTGCCTGTCCCTTTGGGATGTCTTGTCATTGTGTTGATCTCCCAGCAGCTCAGAGCATCTTACTAACCAGTGCAAGAACATGATGTATAAATAGGAATATTTGTCAGTGCCCACGTTCCTCCATGAGCCCCAGACACATACCAACTGGAAATATGTGGAAGCAAAAAAAAACCATTCTTCAGCAGAACTTGTGCCATCTCACCACCATCCCCCATTCCAGCTTTACCATCCTTTCCCTACTGAACCATCAGCCCTCATCTACTCAGAACACCAAAAAGCAAGGTCATTCCAGTGATGCATTTTGTAGGGGGAAAGTGTGTTAACGAAAGTAAGAAACAAGTCCTGAATCTGCAGAATACGTTATGACACACTCTTAGAAATGCAGTCACCAGCTTATTATTAATAACATTTATAATTACAATAGCAAGAATTTATCTAAGCTTACCTCGTGTCAGATCCAGTGCTAAAGTTCTCTTAAATGCACTTTATTGCTTAACATTCAAAAGAACCTGAGAACTAGACTGTTTCCCCATCTTGAACAAATTAGGAAGCTGATAGTCAAAGCAGTTCTGTAATTTGCCCAAAGTTATCCAGATAGAAAGAGAGAAGACAGGTGTAGAATTGAGGTATTCTGGCTCCAAAGTCCATTCTTAACCATCAGATTGTATAAGGAAAATATTATAATCAGATGCTATTTTTTAAATTACAAATAGAATGTGAATAGCTAATGCTTACAGTTTACCATATTTTCAGACACCCTACTAAGCACTTTACATGAGTTAATGCATTTAATCTTCACAACAGCTCTAAGAACTAGCTATAGCTATTACCCTCATTTTACAGATGAAAAAACCGAAAATTGAATCGATTAAGGTACTTATATAAGGTTACCTAATGGATTATGGGTTAGAAGCAGGAATGAACTAGTGTCCTCTCTCTGATTCTAGAACCTTCAACTTAACCTGCCATATTCTGTAATATACGAAAGGTCAAAAGCAGCCCTGCAAACGTGAATGTCAGCATTAAAACAACTGCTCTAACTCTCAGTGCTGTCATGCCAAGAGAGATCAGAGAAGGTACATAAGGACTCAGAATTCACAGGAGGAAGGATGGAGGCTGCCAGGGTCCACTGGTCCTGTAGCATCTGCTGAGTTGCCCTGCCCTTCACAATTGGGCTCTTAGGAGGCCCTGGGTCCCAATTGAACATCTCTGCTGAGGGCCAGGACCTCTCCCTCTGCTGCTCCTTCCAGGGCTTGCAACCTGCCGCCAAGGAGACTGCCCTTCACCCTGGAGAGGTGGAGAAATGCTGATCCAAGAATGAAGGGGAAAAACACAAAGCAAGCAAGATATATCATGGTCCCTTCTCCCTACGCGTCTCGCAAAAGTGCATACATTGCAAGAAATGTGCCTGTGGCCTGCGATACAGTTGATCCTCATTATTCATGGATTCCATACCTGTGAATTTGCCTACGTGTCAAAATTTATTTGTAACCACAATATTTGGGGTGCTTTCACACATTCCCAGACATGGGCCAGGGGGCAAAATATTTGAGGCACCAAGGCGCATGCTCCCAGCTGAAGTGAAACAAGGTAAAACTCTGCCTTCTTGTTTCAGTTCTCAAACTGTAGACAAGGGTCCCTTTCAAGGTCTAATCAGTGCTGTGGTTTTTTGCATTTTTGTCCTTTTTATTGGTGGTTTTCCTTTTTAAAGTGTTCCTTAAGTTCAGTGCCGAAGTGCTATCTAGTGTTCCCAAGGGCAGGACAGTGGTGATGGGCCTTCTGAAGAAAATACATGTGTTAGATGGACTTTGTTTAGGCATGAATTGGGCTGTGAGCTCTATGTTAATGAATGAACAATATATATTAAATATGGCTTCTTTAAACAGAAATACACCTAAAACAAAATTACGTATTGTTTGGTTGACAAAAATGTGACCAGAGGCTTACAGGAACCTAACTCTTTATGTCCCTTAGGAGCTGTGCTTCAGTATTCACTAATTCAGTGTTTCAGATGACTTAATAGAATATAAGCACCACAAATGAGAATCAACTGTACTATCTGTGTCCATTTTTTTTTTTTTTTTTTGCTTTTTGGTATGTGGGTAGCTCCCTGACCGGGAATGGAACCCAGGCCGCAGCGCTGACAGCGCCAGCGCCGAAGCCTTAAGCCACTGCACCACCAGGGAACTCCCTGTGTCCATTTTAAAGAATGCCTGCTCATTGCTTGCCACCATTGGCCTGTCCATGGCCTTGAGTTATCCACTGAAGCCCCATTTTTCTTATTTACAGAATGTTGATCATTATAGTATCTGCCTCATAAGTTGTTGTAATTGCGCATGACAGTTGGCACAGGGTAGGTAAAAAGCTTCATGGATCTCCGCTGCTTATTGTCACCAGTAAGTGTAGTTATGGCCCCAAGCAAGTCAATCTCCAACCTCATTCATCCTCTTCAGGCTGTGTGTACTTCTGGGCACAATAACAGGCTAATTCCAGGAACAGCCCAAGCTCTGCAGGACTGTCCCCTGCTGGTTAATCCAGAAGATGAATGACTACAGGCCCTCTGCCCTGACAGCTGGCTCAGAAGTCTTGAAGGACTTTTTCACCCCCAACCTGAGAAGTAGTGCCACCTCCTCCATTTAACCTCTGCTGAAATGACCCAATGCAGAGGAAACAAAGTCCTTTCTTCCCCATATTTCTACCTTTTCCCACATAGCCTAGCATGTGTCCCTACTATACTGTATCCTTATGATACTTCTCACCAGTTCCTCATCTGCAGTGTGTCACATTGGCTTTCTTCTGCCCCTCACCTAAGCCCTCTCAATTTACTTCTATTACTGGACCCCCCATTACTCCTCATGAATGACATTATTAGGCTTCTAGTCACCAAGTCTCATGAACTCAGGGTCACCTCAGGTTGCAACTTGTTGTTTGTACATTATTTCATATGATATCAGTTGCTAAATTATGTGATCAATAGTACCTACTGCTTCTGTCTCATTCATTCCTACCTTTTCTCATTCTCATTACCAAATCCTGATTAAGAGTATTATTTTTCCTCTATGTTATTATAATAAACTTTTACCTGGGCTCTCAATTGCTGGCATTTCTCCACTCTAATGCTCAACTCACTTTTTTTCTCCTGCAGAACAAGTCTTCTGCTACCACTCCTGCTCAAAAACCTTCAATAGTTGCCCTTTGATGAAAATATTACATACGAACTTTTCAAGGAATGCAGTAATATCTTCCTGACTTACCTTTTGCTTCTCTTACTCTGCTCCCCTAGAAATAACTAGTTCTACCATCCTTGAATGCAGGTAGTACTTGCTCTTCTTTCCATCTTTATTTGCTCAACCTAGTTAGTCCTTCTGCACAATGTCATCTCCTCCATAAAGCCTTTCCTGTCTTCCTGACAACAACAAAAATATGATCCCTTGCTCTTTTAGATCACTATTGAACTCTGCTCCTACTTCTACTGGGGAGATAATATTCTACCATAGTATAGAAATTAATAGGGTTATTTTAATGCCTATTTGGACTACTAGGTACTGAGAGCAAGAACTGAATGTTATTCCTAATCGTCACCCCTCAGTAGTGAGCACAGAGTAGGGCTTCATGCTTATGTATTTATAGAAGTGGTCCGGAGGATTTTGGGCAAGGGCGGCAGGGGATTATAGAAAAGTTGCTATAGTTAGTGCTTAGTTTCAGACAGCTGGTGAACGTTCGTGGCTCACTTCCAAGTGAGTGTGAGTGGAAAGGAGATGGAAATACAGGTGCCCCCCCCTCCCCAGCTGGGCTGATATTGTCCAGTGCAATGTCCTCATATCTTCCTTCCTCTAAGCTCCCCTTCAATTCCCAGTCTAAAAATACAGAGTCATCGATATTCAGAAAATGTTTCACTTATCTATAATGCTCATGCTCAAGTACCAGTAAGATGCCACCCTAATACTCAATCATTCCAGAAGGACCAATAGAGAGATAGACAGAAACACAGGTAAACATACAAAAATAATCATCACTGTTAGACCTGTGCCTACCTACTGAGAGGACTTCAGGCAGCCCTACCGAGTAAAGCAAGTCTTGTAAGAGTTAGTTAAAACAGACTTCATCTGGAGGGAGTGAAGGGAGGGGCGCTCCAGGTATCTGAGTTTAGCAGATAACACTTGACTAATGCATTTGGCTCTGACTTTGTGCCAGCTAAGGCAAATGGAAAGGACATTGGCTCATGACGTTTGTTCTCTAAAAACAGAAAGCATACAAATCCATCGGTCAAGACAGCATTTTTCTTGGAACCAAACTTAAGCAGAAATTTACTGTGAGCGATGGTGTGGAGTTGCACTAGACAGGATTAATAAAAAAAAAAACTTTGAGTGACACAGTGAAAAAATACCTTCAACCTGATTTTTATATGAGATACAGAAAAGCTGTCCAATTGCCAGATCTCTTATTGATCCTACATAAAGGTAGAGGGCATTACATTAAATCCTGAGGTAGAGAAGACATTTCTTAAAGAAAGATGATGTCATTTACACAGCATTAGTATGGCATGTTTTCTGAAATGTTTTTTTAGAGCCCATGATGGATCCCACCCTACACTCTTACCTAGTCCCTTTTGTTGCCAAGGGCAAGCCCCTCCACAAGTCTGTTTGTGGTGAGAACCCACCTGCTTCCACAGAAACAAAGGGAGCCTGACCTGCTGACCTGGGGGACCCAGCCCAAGAAACAGAGATCCCCCCAATAAAATCACACTGGTCAGTACACAACTCAGACCTTCCCCATGGCAAATAAGATTTACTCCCTGTGGCACTTTCAGAAAGCAGTTTTTGGTCAGGTCCATGTTAATCATTTCTAGCCTGACTCAAGGCAGGGTGATGTCTCAAAGAATCATGTGAGTGTACTCAAGCAGTGAGTATATCTGTCTTCTTGACACTCTGGGCCTATCTCAATGTCTGCCCCATATTAATGACATAGTAATACTTGCTGAATGAATGAGATGTTTCTTCTCTGTTCCTCCAAGAGAAAATATAAGGGCTATTTACTAATGTAGCACCTTACAACACACATGTTCCTTCTCTCTATCTAAGGGAAAGGGTAGGACTGCAAACATCTTTGAAATGAAACAATCTGAAGATGCAAACAGAAGATGCAATGTTCAAAAACAAGTTTTAAACAAACTTGCAAACAAAGATGCAAACATCTTTGTTATGACATTGTTCAGACCTTGACCTAATTACTATTTATCAATCCAGGCATCCTCTGCCCATTTCAACCACATGAAACACAAACACCAACCAATACTTTCTCATCTCCTAATGGTCCCACCCTTCACTAAACCTCAGTTTCTATGTTTTTCATGTGAGTTGGGAATCACCATTTAAAAAATTCCCAGAGAGCATAGAGTTTAACTGCAATCTTTAAGTCTCCTTTATGTAAAGGGCTTATTGCTGCCAAAGGACAACCCTTCCCAAGCTGAGACCCACCTGATTCATCTTCTGCATCACCCTGGGGACAGGAATTTTTCTGGAACTGCAATTGTATTGGTATTCTTTCTTAAGCTGGGACCTGGGCACTTATTACATAACTCTTTGCTTCTTTTTGACATCTGAAATAATTTTAGTTCTTCTTTTTTATCTCTCCTCCTGGTAGAAGAGGTCTAGAAAAGGGACTATAATATAAAAGAAAAAAGAGCAGAGGAATATGTGCTTTTTTGCTTTAAACTTGTGAATTTTTCAGTTGCATTTCCATCAATGGCATGTGGCTTCACTTGGGCTTAGGAGTAAGATGGGTCTAGATTTGAGTGAGCCCTTATCAGTTGTATGACACTGAGCAGTTCACTTAACCTCTTTAAGCTACAGTGAACTCAATAGTTAAATGGTAAAAAAAAATGGAAAAAGAAAAAATAGCTAATATGTTTAGCAAAGTGGTGGGTATACAGTAAACTTTTTGTGCCTGTTATCATCTTCATCATTACCACCACCAGTAAGTTCCTGTGCTTCTCTTACAGTGAGTGCCCTTGCAGACCAACCCCACTGCCACACACAACAGCATCATGAATCCTTGGGATCATGATCAACACAAATGTACGCACCATCTCCCAACTCCACTCCTCTGGATGAAAAAAGGATACAAGATACAAATGGCCATTAGCCCTACTCTCTACAAATTTAACTTCACAGGAGAATATCAATTCCCAATATAATCTAAGCAGAGCATCCTCAGAGACTCATGCCACTGGATTTCTACCACCTATCATCTCCAGATTTGTCTTCCCTTTAATCCAATTTCCTAAACTTAGTCAGGTTAGGTAACTACATATATGAAGGAGTAAAATGTTTTTATGCATTTATTTACTAATAAATGCGCAGCTCTGTTCTACATTGCCTTTAGCAAGCTGGAAAAATCTTCCTGTGAATTTAAGAGGAAAACATTGGTTTGGATAGAATAATAGATAGAAGGCCACCTGTTATCTATAAGAACATCAGAACTCTGCTCTTTACAGAGATACCATATGCACACTATTTCTAAACCTATTCATTAGCCATCATGGGCTTCTTCCTATTTCTGCTTCAGCCTTTCTGACCCATAAGTTCCAAAAGCCCAGCCAGGAAGAAATGATGTCTTTTGACATAGATTCAAGCGAGGACATGATTGCTGCAAATTTGTAGAAAATCCAGGTTGGACATGATTTCAAATGTACAGATAGCCCAACTCTTTCTGTGAGCGGTGCATTGCCTACACAATCACAATAATGCGGGTAACCTGATTTAGTTGAATTCCAAGGAGATAGTTTACTCAGCTTCCTTGAGCCAGTTATAAGTTAAGCAACACTTTTAAGATCATCTTTGCCCCTTTTGCTAAACCACTGGGCAAAATGCGTCAGATAGTGAAAACAATATTTTGCATTCTTATGGTGTGTTATGCTCTACTCAGGGCTCTTACAGAAATGATTTCGTTTTACTGTAAAAACAACCCTTTGCAGTTCTGGAGATGGATGGTGGAGATGGCTGAACAACAATGGGAATGTACTTAAAGCCACTGAACTGTACATATAAAAATGATTACATGGTAAACTTTGTGTTTTTTAAATTTTTCCACAATAAAATATGTTTTTAATTAAAACTAGAACAGCTCTCTGAAGTAGGTGAGCAATATTGTAAAGGTAGTGACATGCTCAAGGTGAGCAATCCAACCACGACACCCACTGTCAGTTGTACCAGAACTCAAGTGGGGCCCCCAAGCAGTAAGTTTCTGAGAACCTGCCTGACATGGATGCTAGGTCCTGTGCTCTGAAAATGCTACCTACCCATTCACAGGAAAGCACTAGGGGCCACATGGAACATTGTGACTATTTTTTTTTCAGTACCCAACTGCTTTTCTATTTATAAACATTCAGAATCTGAAGGAAAGTTTATTTTAAAAGTCTATTCACTATGATAAGTAATAATTCAACTATCCAGTCTGACAATTTGCCCAGTTTATGTTTGAAGTATAACTTAAAAAATAAATACCAAGAGGCCTAGAAGTCAGAGCCCAACTAATTTTAAATATTAGATGATTCCATCACACTCTGTTTTTTGTAGGTAAAACAGACATGGTATGAAAAATAAAATGAAATAATTCGTGTAAAAGTATATGGAGTTTCAAGGAAGTAGATAAAAATCAAATGTCTGATTATTCAGACCACTAGAAAGAGATAGAACATGAATAATTCAAAAGGGCAGAAAATCCATATGTATTTTCTATAAAAATAACTAAGCTTTGTACAATATTTTACAATTTGTAAAACATTCTTGCATGAATTATTTCCAAAAAACTCTGTGAAATAAACCATTATTATTATTATTATTATTATTATTCTCCTTTCATAACAGAAGAAATGAAAGCTTAGAGAGTTTGCATTTTCACAGGGTCACAGAGTCTATAAGAGGCAGACAGAGCTGGATCGTGCACCAGGTCCCTTATTTTTAAATGTTATGTTGATGTTATTTAACCCTCTTTACGCAAGTTGGATTTTGGAGGGATTGGTTTTAATATGATTGGATTTTGGGGGATTCACTCCAAACAACAATAGATGTGCAAAAAATAAAAATAAAGACTCAAGGGCAACTAGGAAAATGCTAGTTTCCCTTGGTCTGACTCTCCAACTCCTAATTTCCTTACAACCAACTCCCTGTCAAAAATACTCATTCTCATGTATCTGTTTACACAACATGGATGGGATTACCACTCTAAGCAAAATAAGTCAGACAATAAAAATGAAGACCTATATGACTTCCCTCACATGTGGGATATAAAACTGGAAGCAACAAAGGAAGGAGACAAAGAAACAAAAACTCATAGACACAGACAACAATTTAATGGTTATCAGAAGGTAAGGAAGGAAGTGGGTGGGAGAGGAGGAGGGGGAGTCCAACATATGGTGATGGAAGAACTGACTCTGGGTGGTGAGCACACAATGCAACACACAGATCAAGCTTGTCTAACCTTAGGCCTGCGGGCTGCATGCAACCCAGGATGGCTTTGACTGTGGCCCAACACAAATTTGTAAACTTCCTTCAACCATTATGAAAATTAAGTGAGGACCTTTTTTTAGCTCATCAGCTATCATTAGTTTTAGTATATTTTAGGTGTGGCCGAAGACAATTCTTCTTCTTCAAATGTGGCCCAGGCAAGACAAAATGTTGGACACCCTGACACAGATGATGTATTATAGAATTGTGCACCTAAAACCTATATAATTTTACTGATGTCATCCCAACAAATTTCATAATAAATTAAAAATAAATCAATTCCCTTTTAGATCCATCCCCTTTTAAGCATTCAAGGAATGAGAAAATGTTGACTATGAAGTTTTCAAAGGCCACCTCTGGGAAGTCCACTGAGACTAGAGACAATGCTCATAGCAGTGAGTTCTCAGTGTCACAACCCAGCAAATTCTATAATGGAGTCATTGTTGATTGTCAATCTCTAAATTAGTTGGCTCACAAGCCAGTTAAATGCATAGTCTGTGAAGATTGAAAAGATCCCTGAAACAAAGCATCATAAGGATTTCAGCAACTTGAGAGCTGAAATATATGGAAGGAAAACAGCTATATCATGTAGCACACCCAGTTCTTCATCTTGGAATACCATCTCTTTGTACAGACAAGAGATATTTTCTCATTTAGCATATACATAGCAGGCCTTGTCTAGAGTTACATCAGCATCAGCTCTGCTGGGCCTAACAATTCAGTAAGACCCAGAGAAAGGAGGCAGGCAGAACCCAAGATAAGCCAGGAGATGTTGGTCCCATGCAGGTCAGGCCCTTGTTTCTCCTTTGACTCATAAATGAGAACTGCTGAAAAGGTTGGCCTTGTGGTTTGTGCTCTGCAGGCATCTGCAGAAACTCTAAACCACAGAAACCCCTATCGGCAGCTGGACAACCAAGACCAACCAGGGTAGGTGTTATAATAATTAATCAGCCACAGTGACAGCCCCCATCTCTCCCCTCTGCCCAAGCTGGTATGGAGCTTGAATCCAGGAAAATCAGAAGTCAGGGTCTTTGCTGTAAGGGTTCTTATCCACATTCTTATCCATGATTCCAGCAATTCTTGTTTGCTGTCTTTGCTGCTATACTCTAAACTTTATGAGGATAAGGGGTACCAGTTTCTGAGCAGTGATTGATGAGCTCTGGATTCAGACCAGCTAGGTACAGAACTGGGTCTCTATCATTTATTGGGTGACTTGGGCACGTGCCTAAATTTCACACAGCATGTTTTATCATCTCTGAAATGGACTCACCTAACTCAGACAGTTATGGAAAGGATCAAATAAAATAGTCTGCTGCCTGGCACATAGTAAAGACTTCATAAAATGTTCATCATTTTTGTTCTCCTTCTGTTTTATTCTCCATTATTTCCCATTTCCAACACAGTGCCAGGCACACATTGATGAGGCTGTTTGATACTCAAAAGTGTTCTTGAATGAAATCCTGTTCAAGACCAACATAACCCTATACATATATCATACCTCTATTCATTTATTTGTTTTAATTATTGTTTTTCTAGTGGGAGTTATCAATTATCATTTGAAGGCTCCTAGCATCATGGGAAGGAATAAAAATTCTAAAATAGGCAGAATGGATGCAAAAAATCAAAGACAGTTCCCCATAGATTACCCCTTTGTGGTAATCTCCTTCCCTTTTATTACTATATTCTTAAAGGTAATTTCACATTCAACATCATCACACCAATTACAAGTTGAATTGGACAAATATGCACTCTTAATTTAACTTCAAATATGTGACACGTAGAGTAAGATTGGTAAACCTGCTTCCATGAAAACTATTTTGTAAATTCAGACTCTCATTAATGATTCCATGGCTGATTCCATCAACTTCAGTAAGTATTAATTGGCCAAGATTGTCTACCTCCCAAGCATTCTATTAGTGCTGTGTTAGATGAATACACGGAAGGTAAAGCTTACTCAGCTATAATCCCTTCAGGGTTGTAATAATAAGGAAAGTTAACACTTACGTAATACTCATCATGTGACAGCATTGCTCCCGTTCACGTGTTACTCACGTAATCCTCATTACAATTCTATAAAGCAAGCATTGCCGTCATTCTTTGCATGTTACAGACAGGGAAGACTAAAGAGATGAAGTAACTCACCTAAACTGGTTTTAACGTTCAGTCTCTTAACCACGATGCTACAGTGCCTCTTACAGCCTGTAGGTTTGATGAGGCTGACTCAGTGACAATGATAGGAGAAGCATAAGTAAGTGTGATGAGAGAGCAGAGCTGCTTTGACTGGGGACATTTGAATCAGGTTTTTACATGATTCAATTCAAAGGTAAACAAATACTGCCGAATGCCAGAGGCTGCACTAATTTTGGAGATACAACACATTAAAACAAAAACAAACAAACAACAACAACAACAAAAAAAAAAAAAAAACACCAAAGGCATAGGCCCTGCTCTGTCAAAGCTCAGTGTGGAGCACAGTAAGATATAAGCAAATACTAGCAATACAAAATGTTAAGATGACGAAGACATTTTGGGAATCATCACAAAACACACTTGACATCTTAGAGTTTCTTCATGCATGTATATTTTCCTCTCCTCAATTAGATTACAAATACCTTCAGATAATCTTCCATTTCTTTTGTATTCATCCCAAACAGGTTTTACCATGTTTCCTGCAAACAGGGCACCCAGGAAAAGTACCTGTGAAGGATACTTGCACCACCATGGATGTAAAAGAGATGCTGAACCTTCAACTGTGTTGTCCTTCAAAGACTTGGCTCCCCAAGCTGACCAACAGCCCCAAACCCCCAGGTGAGATTCGTGATGCCCGCGGTGCTAAGCTCAGGGATATAGTGTCCCTGTTTCAGATACTCAATGGAGTTATCCACGCAAACCTATTTCCCACGAGGAGTGTGAGCTGTGCATCAGGCACATCTGGGGAGTGCCAGGCAGCTCTCAGTCTCCCTTGCTCACCCCTCCTTTGCCCTGCTTTGCCTCTCCCTGCTGTCTGGGTTTTAATGGATTTAAGAGTTTTTTTATCTTCATAATTTCTTTCTGTTCCCATCTGCATGTGGGTCTTTCTTCTCTACAATATGGGATGTGAGACAAATCCAGTCAACAGAAGGAAAAAGACCCCCTCAGCTGCAAGCCTTGGGAATTCCTTGTCTTCCTGCAAATCCACTGGATTCTATTTTCCCTTTCTCTCCTCAGTTGTGTCTACATTGTATGGTCTGACCCTAGTGCTTGAAGAAGCAGACTGAGGATGCTGTCCAGAGGCTGCCTTGGGCTACTAGCAGGGATAAAGACATCTGCTTTGCATCCATATCCAAAAAAAATTCCTGAGCCTTTCCTGGATCAGATCGTGTTAATTCCTACCGAGGTATAATGATCAAATTTCCTGCCTCTGAACCTAATGCCCTTTTTCACAAACCCTATAATCCTAGTCCCAACCTGCTACTTAACTGAAGAGTTTCATACTGAAGAGAAAACCCTGCACCAAATGCAGCCTAAGCCATGTAGCTCGTGCAAGACAGAGACTTGACCTCCACTAATCAAAAGAAGTAGCATTTCCTCCCTTCTCAGCTCTCCACTCAGTTCATTTGGATTGTTTCTTTCGGGTCTTGCCTTGCTTCCTATTTATATAATAGGTCCACTGGGTAGGGACTATGTCTAATTGCGTGCCATTTGCACTGCCTGGCACATTATACTCCTCAATGAACAGATTATTATGATTGTTTTTATGATCTATCATAACAATAATCTCAATGCAGTGCACATTTCTCTAAATTTCAGGCAGCAGGAAGAGACACAAACATACACATAGTTCCCTGTATATCCTTACACTTTGAGTTAGGATCTAAATTTAAGGGCTACAGACTGAGCTGAACACTGAAACCTGCAGAGACTCGAGGGTAATTCTCTTCTTGGGAGCAGAACATGAGATCATTCTCTTTCCATGCAGAAAGAGTGAATAACAGCTGGTAGAGATCCAGAAAAGAGAAAGAGTGTTAAACCATGTAGTTTTCTCAGAGACAGCAAAGACAACAGCTGAGGCTGACCCAACGGCAAAAAACCTGTTCAAGCGATGATAAGAAAAATAATTTAGTGGACACATTAATTTACATTGTGGGAGCCCAGCTTTCCCTGGGTTGCCCATTGGACAAATGCTGTTAGGATATGCTATGAGCTGTTCCAATGAGATGTAATAATTGAATTTGCTTTCATTTAATTTGGAGGGCTTTTAATTAAAAGCCAGGCTTGTGTGTGCAGAGAGATAAAGCAGACACATGGAGACTGGGGGTAATTAGGGTGCTGAATGTAATAATTTATTGTAAATTCAGAGGTCAGGAGACTGGCACTATCTTTGTGAAATCAGCCCGGTGAGCTGGTTGTCCAACAGGAATAGACTCAGGAGTAGCAAAAACATATGCTTAAGTGATTTTTTTGAAAACTTAATCACAATTACAGAATAGTGTGGAGGTCAATTTGCGAAGTTCATGAATCGGACAAATAAATATATCAACGGTCATCCAATGGAAGACAACCTGGAGAAGTCTGCTTTTCTAGTCACAATTTCCCAGACCTTCCATTCAATTTTGAAGTGGCAGGAAGTCCATATTTTGGTTAGGTTAGTCTTGCTGAGCTTCCTTCAATTTTGGATTGCTAAACAACCTATTTCTCCCCTTTAGTTCTGAGGTTAAACCCATCCACCGATCACTTCAAGTTAATATAAACTTATCTCAGAATGATGGGCCTAAAACTGAGAATAAGCCACAGGAGAAATTTGAAGGTGTAAGATTTCTATTAGCAACATCTAAAATGAGGATTAGAAGACATAGTCTGAATTTATGCCCAACATTAATCTAAGGGATTAGGATTAGAGGGTTAACTAGAATCGTTAATCTTCAGATATAATTTTATCTCATGACATAAAGATTTCATGCTAACATATGAATTTGCTACCCAGACAATGACCTTCCACTTGTCATTTAGTGCTTGAGAGAGCTTTATTTTGAAAGTGGATCCCAGCATGCAATGGTAGAGTTGCTAGAGAGATGCCTCTTTCCAATACTCAGGGCATGGTAAAGCAATAGGCTCCACAGTCACTCCATTATGCCCAAGAATTTGCAATTTGGTGAGCTCCCCATTGCACAAGATGGGTTGTTGTCTAATACACATGTGGTCAGGTGTCTGTGCCCAGACATATTCTGAACATTTACTATCTTCAACCTCTTTTTCTCTAGGTTATAATTACTCCCTAGGGAAAGAAAGTGTGTTACAGGTTGGAAGCCTTCCTCAGAGAGGAAAAAAGTGGACTATATCAGAGAGTGTCCAAAAGAACTGCCTGGGGAAATTTTTATAAAATTTGTGAGCTTTATTCTTTCCCAGACATCCTGAACTGGAATCTCAAGAGACTGAGACCCCTGGCAATTCTAAATTACCCTCAGGTAGGAACCACTAAACTAGATAAACTCCAAGATCTCCCCCACTTATGAAGTCACGTTATTCTGGGCCCTATATCTAGGGAGCCGTGCACTTGCTATGTGTCTAGCAATTTGCTATCTAAGAATATAATCAGAGTCTAAGGATTGGAAACTTCTGTTCAATCATCTCTCTGATGATCAAATAACCTCTATTATACCTCTATCAATCATTGTTCACCCTCTATTGATGCCTTGGTTTTTCACCAAATTTCGCTGCCTGGCCTCTTGGGTGTCCCCGGAACACCCAAACAGAGAAGCAGCCACACTTAATTTGCTGAGCAAAGAACAGGTGGCTTTGAGAAGGACAAATGTGGGTTGTCAAATGAAAGAAGTAGTAATTCTCTAGAGACAGGGTTTCTTCCCAGAAGAACCAATCAATACATTACGATATCCACTTCACATATGAGGAAACAGAGGCACAGAGAAATATGAATATTTGCTAGAACACAATCCCAAGCAGTGGGATTTCAAAGCCTGAGCTTTTTAACTTCTATCACTACTGCCAATTCTCACTCCAGGGCTATTTTGTGGTGAAGTAATGAGTCCATAAAACTTAACAAAGGAGATGATGGTGATTAGAGGAGAATTTAGAAAAATCTTTGAGGTAAGAGGCTGGTATTGTCAGTGAAAGTATTTATTCCATAAATGGAAACTAAAAAACCACCTAGTGTCCCAGTGGGGATAAAGAAGTAAAACAAAATCAACAACAAAAAATTTAGCACTAGCTCTAAGCATAATAATAAATACTACCATTGAGTTGCTATTATGGGCCAAATACGAGGTATCTTATATACATGTTTTACTTGTAGATTTATCTACCAACCCTAGATGACTTTAGCATTCCTCTTTTATAAGTAATAAAATGACTTGGATTGTTGTCCAAGGTCCCATAGATAGTGGTAGTTCTTATTGTATCCTCAGTCTGTTTAGAATAAGAAATTTAACTTTTGGAGTTAACGTCTTAATCAAATCATAATCAAGTAATCATTGAATGCCTACCATGCAGCACCAGGCACCATGCCAGGCACTGTTGAACACAGATGAAAAAACCAATCAAGTGTCTGCTGTTACAGATCTTACCTTACAGTCTGCAGGGGAGAGACACACCAAAAACTCAATACCATATGATTAAATCCCACAAAAAGAAGTCCTGTGTACTATGACTACACAAAAGTAGGATGCATATCTACCTGCATAATTGGGCCGGGCAGCAGGAAAGATGTATTGGAAGGTAAAGAAGGAGGGGAGAATATATCAGGTTGAGGGGATAACATAGGCATGACCTCAAAGACAAAAATGAGAGGGATAAAGCTCAGAAAACTGAAATAACCTAATGGGACTGGAGTATACCCTACAGCACAGAGGAAAATGACAAAAGATGAGACTGGAGTATTTATTAAACTACTGAGAAATATTTCCATTTATATCACCAATACCTAGCACAGTGCCTGCACCCGGCAGGCTCTCAATGTCTCTGTGGGTAAATGTGTGACTAAATGGGGGTTGGTCTAAATCAGGATTACAGTCATACCTCCAGGTAGCCTGCCTCAACAACTGTCCAAAATTCTTCCAACAGCTCTAATGCTTCAATCCCCTCAGGGTCCTGGCAAACTGAACTTTTGAGCAAGCATAGCTTTTGCTGTGATGGATGTCTGTGGTGGATGGGAGACAGAAAGAGAGGCTGCCTCTGCATTAGGTCCATTTTTAGGAGCCCTGCACTCACTGTGTTGTTTTTCTTGCGTAGGTTATAATTGCTCCCTCGAGAAGGGCTGCATAGCATGCTTTGGTTTCTCTTTCTTTCTAGATCTATTTCGGGAACTGACTTAAAAGTTGCAGGGTTTTTGTTGCTTTCCCCCCCGCCCCGAGTGAAAGTGCATGTTAAGGGGGAGAAAATGTTATTCCCACTGGCTCTTTTGATGTTGCTGGGAGACAAAGCAAGCAGTACCAAGTCTCCAAGTAGGCTGTAAAGAAGAAATACATTTTAAATAAAACTTTAAAGCAGAAAGCATCAGTTGGTGATATGTTGTTTATTCTAATTCTCCTTCTCCTACAAGGAAAGGACTTCTTGGGCCTATGAACAAGTAATTTAAAAGAGTTGCATTTAACTCTTAGAAACTGTAGGACCATCCATCCTTATGACCGATACTGAGAGGTATCCAAGCCAGGCATGGTTCCCAAAAGTTATCCCAGTACTTACCATCCTTTTTGCAAACATCCTTGCATTATGATCTTTCTTAGTTTAATACAAGTTGCATTCAGAAAATTGTTGTGGCCAGATGTTTTGGAATACTATATGAGAATTATTCTTTCTATATTTTTTCTTACCTGTATTCCAAGAAAACAACCAAACTTTTGCCTCCTTGCCTAAGGGAGAGGTTTGTGTATTGGGTCAAAAGATCCACAGACAACCTCTTGCCCTTCTTTGTGAAGGTCTAAACTCATGAAGCCTCAAGGAGAGAGAGAGAGAGAGGTTGTCTTGAAAAAGAGAGAAATGAAAGCAGGAAAGGAGGCAGGAGAGCTTCCTAAGCCAACAAGAGAACAGATGTCTTTGAATTTCCCGAGCAGTTAGAACCCATGGCTGGAAGGAAACCCCTCATAAGACCTGATGGAATTAGATGAGCATCAGAGATGCAGTGGTTGAAGGCCAGATAAGCCAAAGGGGTGCTGGAACATAAGCAAATAGTAGTTTCCCAAGCATAGCAAGGAAGCAACAGAGTCGCTGGACTTCAAGAATCATAGTGGATATGGATAATGGGTGCCTCCACGGCCCCAAGTGGGAAGTACACAGCAGAGAGGTGTTGCTCTGCATGAAACTTCAAAGACATTTGGGCAACTGGGGAGTAGAGGGGTGAATGGGGAGGGGATGGGTTGAAAATAATGTGATTGAATTTCTTACGAACTTAGGCTACAAGCTCAAACTTAGAACTAGTATGATCCATTTTTTTAAAGCATATATGATATTTATGCCATATCTGAGTTTTTGGAGCAAGACTTTTACCCCCTCCTTAGTCCCAACCATTTTTAAGAAATGATTGTTGGAAAATGGTTTGCGGAAAAGACCACAATCATTCCTCTCTGAGCTTTCCTTTGAGAGCTCCCTTAGTCATGGTATCACAGTCCTAGAATGCATCCCTGAGACAAGGGATCCAGGCCCAAAGAGGGAGGCAGTGGCCAAGGTGATAGGAAAAGAACGCTTGAGAAGGAATGCATCTCGCCAGGCCCAGCTGTCTTTCACTTTAGGGGAAACGTTCTCTTTCATCTCACACAGTGTCTTCTGGTCCCGCCACCTTTCAGTTTTTGGGAGCACCCCTGGGGGCTTTCTCAACAAGTTAGAGTGCTCACAGATATCATGTCATGCTATTTTCACCACAAACCTAAGAGATGGAAAAGTATCATTACCTTGATATGCCAATGAGAAAATGTTAGCCTCAGCCAGAGGAGCACAGCACACAGCTCCAAATCTTTTACGCCCCAGATTTTTCTATGCTTCTGCACTGCTGGAGGTGGACAGCAATATAAGGTACAAGGGCTGTCCAGAAAGTATCCAGCCATGTGACTGTTCTCATTATATTGACAAAGGCTGAATTTTACTCCGGACAGCCCTTGGATTTCTCCACACTCACTATAACCTTCTGGTACTCTCTCTCAGTGAACATCATCGATGCTTATGTAAGACAAAAATTAGGTAAGAGGAACTGGATTTTCTTTACATATTGATAATCAGAAAAATGCCTTAAATTTAATTGAAGCAGCTACTTACTGTCCAGTCCCTCCAGGTCTATCCTCTGCCATTGTATCATTCAGGATCTCAGGAGAAAGGACCTGGCACATTCAAATGGGCTAATGTGAGGAGAATGTAATGAGGCCCTGTCTATGAAAGCAAGGGCAGGTTGAAAGGAAACTCCGATGTGCAACAAATGCACACAGTTTCCTAGGATTAGTAACTCCAAAACACTGTTGCCACCCCTAGACCTGGATGGAAACAGTTACTGGAACAGTGACCGAGAGAGAGAGAGAACTATTGGAAGGACACACCTAAGAGGATCTGTGATCCTTCACTGAAGGACACAGCCATGTCACTGAGAGCCCAGAGGGAGCGATCAGGAGAATCAATACCCAGACCTTAATCCTGCTACTGCTCTTGACAGGCCAAGTTGATTGAAAACCAGAGGGTCAGAGAGCACATTGACGTGGGTCATGCAGGCCAGCCCTCCGGGCCCTAGGGCACTTCAGAGATAGGTACGGAAGGCACCTGGGAGCACCTCCACCTTCATCTTTGACATCATGGTATTGACTCATTAGACAGTGAGAACCTGATGTCTTTGAGGTTTTATTGGAGACATCTTTCCTAAAAATGAGAAGTTGTCTCATTACTACCAGCTCAGCTTATATGACAAGGAGAGAAAACGGTACAGTTACAGTTTTATCTGCTGTTCGTACCCCCAACAAAGTTTTCCGGTTTTGTTTCCTGTGTGTGCTTTGCTTCAGTCTTGATTTTAGAAAAGAAGTGAAGTAAATGAGACTGAGATCACGTAGCAGGGAGAGTGGGCCTGGAAGTGGTAGAGAGTTTGAGCCGCCTCTTTACTGAGTGACCACTACATACAAGACACAACATTCGAAAAGGAGTAAATCTGACACAATTTGAAGAGTACCAGAAGGCGATTTTTTCATTAAAAGAAAAATATATATCACCCCTTAAGGCTTGAAAGCCCTTTATCTTGAAGGATCTGCAAATCTTCTTTCAGAAGACTTGTTTCTTACTAGGATCAAGGTATGACTTAGAAGTGCCACCACTTCTCAGGCTAGTAAACTCAGCCAAGACACTGACCGTCATCAGAGGCAGGGGTCTGAGAGGACAGCACACAGCCGGGTGAGTTGTGAGGAGGATGATAGCAGTGGGGAGTGCAGTGATCACCTGGGAAAGTTTAGCAACATGCAATGTTGTCCAGAACCTGTAAGATGCAGGGCGTTCTCGAGACCTGCAGGAACCCTAGAGGCCTATCCATAGGGGTAAGGAGTTGTGAAAAGGAAGAACAGATGAATATTGAAGCCAAGATTTACTTCTTCCTAATTTGATCCCAAGCCAGCCTCAAGTGAAAAGAAAAATAAATGTCTCTTCTCACTTCATCACGGCATATTCTTTTGCGGACGGGAAACTATAAAAGGTGTCTCCTACAACTCCCAGCCTGGGGACTTAGCCAGGATGAAAGCTAACTTTCTGCTACTAGCATCATTCTTAATTAAACACTGTAATTAAAACCTACAAGAGTGATCGTGCCTGTCAGGGTGTGAGAGGGAAAAAAAAGCTAATAAAGTTCCTATCATCCAGTCCAACAAGCAGCCCAAGAACACGCTGCTGGAGGAGAGTGAGAGACAGAGAGAGAGCGAGCTGAGCGTGGGCTCCAGGCTGTGGTCCATGGCGCTTCCTCCCAAGCCAGAGATAGATGAGCACGGGTAGCGCTCTTGCCCCTTCCTCTGGGCCTGAGGTCACTGATCTGCAGGTGTGGGCTTAGAAGCATGGTGACTTCAACATTGCACGAATACTTCACACTCCCTCAAGAGAGCAGAAATAGTTCACACTCATTCGTGTGTTCTTTCAACAATTTCTTACCTAGGCCGATGCTACAAAATGTGCTCTACTCCTTGCTGTGGAGTAGAAAAAGTACATTGGAATATCAGCATTCTGAATCATCAAGGCAAGAGGGTCAGGCCCAGAAAAGCCTCCCTAACTTATAGTGGGACCTCTCACCCTAAAACACCAATTTAAAAAAAAACTTTTGGCAAGCATGATCTTCTTAGAGATTTATCAGATTCACTTTGATAGCTTTTTAAATTATGTACAGGTTGTCAGAAATTTTGATGTGCCAAACTGTGATTGGCAGAATGAGAGTGGGGGTGCAGAATGCATAGATGCACAGGGGGAATCCCAGTACCACTACCATCACCTTGCATTTAGTCCTTTCTTCCATCCACACGGCAAACTGAGACCTAGTGGGCTATTGTTAGTTACAGACATGTGTCTGGGTCCTCAAGTGTGGTGGTGACAGAAATAAACCAAAATTCACTGTCCTAAAATAAAGTTTGCTTTACACAAACCCCCAACCAGTCAATCTGGCCCTATGCATTTAGGAATGCATCTAACCCCAGATACATTCAGATGAAGCCAATTCTCCAGGCTTTGTCAACTCCCCATGAATCCCAGTTAACAGCTTGGATTCATACATTCCTAGTTTGCAGCTCCTTCCTGCCTCATCAGCATCATGATTTGAACAGACTGTGCCATTTAAAAGCACTTTCCTTTCTTCCTTGCCACCCCAGGGTTACCGGCACTGTCGACCCCTCACTGGTGGTGACATCCTGACCTTGGAGATTTTGTGATTCTACAAATGCTGGCATAAATGCAGGTCCAAGGAGTGACATCAGTTTTGAGGAGTGATCGGAAGTCAAAAAAATAAACTTTGGTCCCCAACACAGGGGATTTGCTTGATCAAACCCCCTCTCAACAACTCAATTCAATAAGACAAAAAGAATGTAAGTGCCCTAAGTATAGAGGGAGATGAACACATGTCAGTTATTTAGAGCAGTGCCTCTCAAACTTTGAAATTAATATGAATAACCTGGAAATTTTGTGCAAATGTAGATTCTTATTCTCTAAGTTTATAGTGGGATCCAAGGTTCCACATTTCTAATTACACTTAGAGTGGAAAGAATTTCGAAAGCAATCAAGATGGACCTACCAAAAGCCAAAATTTTATGACAGGCAATGAGGGTCAAGCAGGAGGAACAGGCAAAAGGCCACCACCAGGGGTAGGAGGAATGCTGGCCCCTGAAAAGTGTCCACACCTGACCCCTGGAATCCATAAATATGTTGTCTTACGTGGCAGAAGGGACTTAGCTAATGTGGTTTAGTTAAGGATTCTGAGATGGGGAGATTACCCTAGATTATTCAGATAGGCTCAACATAATCACAAAAATCCTTAAAAATCAGAGAACCTCTTCTGGTTGTGTCAGAGAGGTAGATTGGAGAGGAGAATTTGGTGGTCCTTTGTTGTTCTGAGACATAGAGGCCCAAGTGCAACAACAGGCAAGAGACCTATAGTAGCCAGTGGTGGTCCCCGACTAACAGCCAGCAAGAAACAGAGGCCTCAGTTTTATTTTTATTTTTATTTTTTTTGCTTTTCTTTTTTTTTTAATTCATTTTTATTGTTAGACTTATTGGGGTGACATCTGTTAGCAAGGATTACATAGGTTTCAGGCATACAGTTCTACAGTGCATTGTCAACTTGATGTATAATAAGTTCACCACCTAATGTGACTTTGCTTTCCATCACCTTATATTTAGCTTCCCCCCCTCCTCTCCCACCCCCTCCCCTTTCTCCCCTCCCTAACCCACTCGTCCCCAAATAAACATTAAACTATTGATTGTGTCCATGGGTTATTTGTTTGTTCATTTCTTTTTTTCTTTGCTTTCAGTTTTATATTCCGCATATAAAACTCCATGGCCAGTGCTTGAAATGCTAATCCGGCCAGTGTTTGAATGAGCAAAGAAGGTAATTCTTTCCTAAAAGCTCTAGAAAGGATCACAGCTTGTCTGTAGCTTCATTTTAGTACAGTGAAACTCATATGAGACTTCTGACCTACAGACATGTAAGATAATAAATGTGTGCTGTTTTAAGCCACTAAATCCGGGCAATTTGCAGGGGTGAAAACTAACGCACCACCATGCAAATATTAAGGAAGCCCTGCTTCGTCTTCAAGATAAAATAACAACTAGTCTCCCTGCTTCTAGTCGCTTTCTGTAATTGATTATCTATGCAAAACCCATAGAGAGAACTCTCAAAAATTTTATTCTAGATATAATTGTCCCCCAACCCCCTTGAAAAGTTCATATTGGCTTAAACTACTTGTCAAGGACAGTTTCTTTATAACCTACCCCTGCTTAGTTACCCATTCCCTCTCTAACCTTCTCTCTAGTCAAACCTAACTTGACAAAGTCAGACTCATTGCTCAAAACTGTCCTATTCAGACGTCATCTCCCTGGAGAGCTTCTTCTAACAAATACAATGTGAGTTAGGTGCCTGACAAACTGTTCTTAAATACTGTTGTTTTAGCACCTGTCACTCTATTGTCTGGGTCTCTTCAAGAACAAGCTGCTCCCCCTGCAATACCCCACATCCCCATATCTCCAGCTTCTGTAATACATTCCCAGCAAATAGTCACTGGACGAGCACCCACCCTTTAATGTGACTGCAACTTGAAATTGAGTTATGTCTCCCAAACTCCATAAACAAGACACCAAGAAAGCTTTTAAAGGCCAGCCCTTGGGAATTCATTTTACATTTGTCTCACTGCACCAACAGCAGCCAACTCTGGGGCAAAATGCTTGATTCAGAGAGACGGCAGGGACAACAAGACAAAGATAAAGACACAACGAACTCCACCATCAGTTATTTCTCAGCCTGAAATGTCTCGCGAGGGCCTTGGGGGAGGGGGAAAAGCACAAAGCAACAACGGTAGGAAGAAATAAATCATCCAAATATGTTGACCATGTTTTCCATCAAAAGGCACATAGAGTATTAAGAGCATATATAACGGCAAAATCAGTATCAGGTAAGATTAGTTAAGTCTTCTGGAGAGTGAGGTATGTCTCAGGTATAGTCTTAGGTAGGAAATAATGTATTAAGCACTTGCTGTCTGTCAAAGGTTGTGCTTGGCTCCAGATCTATAAATATGCTTAAAGATGGCCCCATCCATCAGGAGCTCATGACCAAGCAGGAGACAGACAGACCCATAGACTAGGACCTATGGAGAAGTCAATACCAAGGGTTAGATGTGAATACCAGGAAATCATTATCCTACAAGGGGAGTTGGGGAATTGGAAAAGCTTGACAGATTTCTGAAAGAAGACAAAACACAGAGGGTGGGGGAGGGTGGACTAGAATGCTGGCGGGGGTCAAGTAGTAAACTGGGCTCATTGCAAGAGACAAAAAGCCTGTGAGGGCCACAGCACTCCCACTGGTTAGCTATAGCCTAAATCCTAAATACTGCTCTAAGTCCCAGCACTTTGTGGGGCCGTCTCATGGTTCCTCTTTAGCAAACTTCAGATTCACTGTTCTCATTTCACTCCCACTGCTATCAAATTTGCTGCTTGAGCTGCCATAGCAAATACCACAGTAGGCAAAATAAATTTATTTTCTCATAGCTCTAGGGACTGAAGTCCAAGAGTAAGCTGTCAACAGGGTTGGCTTGCACAGGGCCACCTTCTGTCTGTATCTTCACACAGTCTTCCCTCAGTCTGTGTCTTCTGTAATCTTTTCTTCTTGTGAAGACACCAGACGTATTGGATTAGGACCCACCCATATAACCTCAGTTTACCTTAATTACCTTTTTAAAGGTCTTACCTTTAAATACAGTCACATTCTAAGGTAGTGGGAGTTAAGATTTCAACATATGAATTGGGGGGCACACAATTCAGCTCATAACATTCAAGGTTGTGTATGTTTTTATGAAAATGATGGCTAATTTTTCAGACTCTCATGCAAAACATGGACATGTTAATTTACTTAAGAATTTTCTTTATGCCATGTTGATGCTTAAAAATCATCAATAGTTATTTAAGATTAATTCACTTTACCTAATCTAGCACTCAAGGCCCCTCAGCTCCTGCCTTCTCCACTGTCTAAATGTGCTTGCCCTCTAGACAATTTCCCTGTCTCTTGTATTCTACTAAACATTCTGTTCATAGTGAAGAATTTTGTACATGAAGAATCTTATCAAGTACATTCATCATATGATGGGAGACCCCACCAAAACTGGAACTATCTTCTGGATGGCAGGTCCCTTGTAGGACAGGCTTCCCCTGCTGGGTGAGTGTTCTAGGAACCATCTACATCAGTGTACCAACTGGCACTGTTGTGAGAGGCTGTGTTTGGTTTTAGTGAATTTTTTTGGAGTCCCTTTCAATTCATTTGACCATTTTGTGGTGGGTGATTTACATGAACAATGTGCAGTATGACAACGCACCTGCCCACACCAAGCTGAGTGTTCAGCAGTTTTTGACTAAAAACAGCATGACCCCTGTTCCACACACCCTCCCTATTCACCCGGTCTTGCCCTGAGTGACTTTTATTTGTTTGTTTCCCCGGATGAAAAAAGTCCTCAAAGGGAAATGATTTGCCAACGTGGAAGAGGTGAAACAAGAAAATGGCAGAAGCACGAAAAGGCATCAAAATTGATGAGTTCAAAAACTGTTTTGAGCCGTGGAAAAAGCGTCTCAATAGGTGTAATGCATCAAACGAAGAGGACTTTGAAGGTGACTAAAGTTTGAACATGCGATAAATAAATACACAATTTTTAATAAATAGGTCCTGGGTGGGCTTTTTTTTGGGGGGGGGGGCAGGTCTGCCCTTGTATTTTTTAAATTTCCATATAGAGACATCATATATCCCAGCTTATCACCATAAATTTTCTTAAAACTCTAACTAAGTTTTAGGTTTCTTTCATAGTCTGCCCATAGGAGATGCTCGCTTACTGATCAGGTAACTGATTTATGCCGCGGACTCGTCTTGCTCTCAGATTTTTAGTTGCCCATACTAAACCTAGACACAAAGGGAAATCCAACATATGCGCCCTCTTCATTCATCTCATGAACAGCCACTGAGCATGTGCCATACATCAAGGACTACACTGGTCTGCAAGAAGCACAGTAAAAAAATAAGGGTGATCTCAGCACCCAAGAAACTCACAGTATTATAAAAAAGATGCACATGAGAACTATTAATTAATACATAGTATAAAAAATGGGGTTGGAAGGAAAGAGGATTAACATGTATTGGGTATTTAAAAGGACCTGATGCTTAACGGACAACATCTGATTTAGTCTTCTCTGCAACTCTAAAAGGCAGAATGATTATTTGCATTTTACAGATGAAGAAACTGAAATGTGAAGAGGTTGTATAATTTGTCCAAGATCACAGAGGTAGCAAGTCTGGAAATGGATTCTAAAATTCATGTCCTTGCCACTAGGAAATTGGGGGAGAGACCACCAAATTTATATTCACTACATGCTAGCTACAGCTTATGTAAGGTGTGGTGTATACAGTATTTAAGGAAATATAAACAGATGATAACAGGGGACCAGAGGAGAAAATAAGTAACTCTTCTTCAAAAAGTGAGGCAAAGTTTTACATTTGAGTTGCTCAGTGAGAGACCAATACAATTTCCCCTGATGGAGAAGCGTGGAAAAAGCTAGCGAGAGAACTGCTTTAGTGAAGAGCACTACCTATGAAATACGCCATCAGAGGTCTGGAGTGAGTGGTTAGAACATGGAGTTAGGTAGAAAGCGGCAGGAGATGAACAGGAAAGACTGGAGCAATAATCTCCCAGCTGCCTGCCATAGCATGGTAATAGGGTTTCTTAAGCAGGCCTAGGACATGCCCAACACTGCTCTAGAATGACATAAAATAAAAGCAGTGCTAGTCTAATAATAATCATTAATAATAATCATCTAGACTGGATAATGAGGTTCTGAATTTAACAAGAAATGAAGATGAAAACTCAAGAGCTATTTTGAAAAAACAAAAACATGCAGAGGAACTGGTGATTGGTGGTTTTTAAAGCTGAGGAAGAAGGAGTCTTAAAGGTCTTCCATGTTTCTAGCTTGTGCTGTTGGATGGGTGAGGGAATAATAGTCATCATGGGCAGAGAATACATGAGTTTGGTTCTGAACATGCTGAGTTTATGAATCCTATAATCTTCAGCATAAACTAGAAATTAGGCCTGAGTCTCAGGAGTAGCATCACTGAGACTGACATGCTAGAGCTGGTTGGTTTATACCAACTTGTGAGAGCCATTTGTTAAATTTTCACAAATTTTTATGAGCCAGCTATTAAAACAGCCATCATTAAAACTTAAATTACATAGACTTGCAACTAAAATTATATTTTAAAAGGCAAGGAAAACACAAAAATCATCACATCCTAATTATTTCCCTACTTTTTAAATCTATGATCTGTTTTCAAAGTTATTTGTGTTTATTTTCTCTATATGGTGAAAACACTACATAATGGTTTTCTACTGTGATTCTCTTCCCAAGTCCATGTTCAGGGACATCAAGTTGATAACTTGAAATTGTCTATGATGAGAGTATTTACCATGAAAATTAGCAAACACTAAAAATCAAGGCTTTATTGATTGTCTAGACCATTGGTTCCCAAGCGGTGGTATGAGTACCCGCAGTGGTACATCCTGAACCTTTCAAGGTGAGCAAAAAAGAATCAGTAATGGTGAAAAAAAACAAGTAAAGTAAAAAAATGCAAAACATTAGTTATGGAACAGTAAGTACTAAGTTGGAATCACCGTTAATGGAGACACCTCAAAATTAGATCACATTAGTAAATGATGATTGGTGAGGGTGCAGCTATGAACCCTTCCCCAAAACTGCTCTATTACCAATCAATACTCACAGTTTCAGAATAATCTATTTATGATGTTTCTAGAACTTCCCCAAACATATAAATACATCCATAGCCAAACTGTTTGATCAGTTTAATTCTTAACTGAGTGTCTTTCATTGTGATTCTTTTCAAGTAGTTTTTTTAATTTAATGTTGAACATAGTTTCATTTATTATTGCCTCTGATTTTTAAGAAGATGCTTAAATCACTGACAAGAGAAGTTCTGACATGACATCTCTACTGTCTTACTTTCATCATGTTGGAACTATTCCCGCTCATCACAGATAGGATATGGATAGAGGGATTTGACAAAAATCAGGAAAGTATTCTATGAGTAACAATTGTCTATACTGAATTTACAATAAACATGTTATATATTTATTATTTGTAAATAGTGTGGTATACATTCTTTATGTCAGTAAATTTTATAATAATCATGTGTGCATGCACACACCCACATTTCTTTTTTGTTTGTTTTTGTTTTTTTGCTCATAGATTCACCTGTAAAGGTTTAGCAGCATAACACTGGTCATTGATCTAAATATACTTTTGGACGTCCTTGGCATAAAGTTCTTGGAATTAATTCAAGCCACAGATAAAACCCTTTTTAGATAGCCTGTACTGTTCCTCTCTCTCTTTACTTCTCCAGGACAGTAGTTTGTTATTTATAATTAGCATTTTGTTCACTACAATAACATGCATTATATCCATTAAATCTGTTTGTTTTCATTTTTGTTTTTTCCTCTTGTATGTTTCCACTTCTTTAGAACTTTTAGTATTTTCTTTTTAGCCTCATTGATGTTAACAACTCTCCTAATTTGGATCCATCTGCAAATGTCATTAACATGCTATTTACTCCCTCATTAACACGGAAACATTACCATTTATCATTATCTTTGGTAATAATCATGGGATTAAGGGTGTAGGAGCCTTATAACATTTTGGTTCTAATCAGCAAATTAAAAAAGGACATATCTAGGTAGATCATGAATTGTTCAGGGACATGCCTAGAGCTTGGCAACTAGGTTTATAAAGTAATTGAATTCAACATTCAAGTTGAAATTCAATATTCCTCAGTATGGTATTAGTTGAAAACCAGAAGGAACTTAGGGAGATTTCACACCAGGATAATATTTTTATGTCCTGGTAGCCACAACAAATTCTATTTATATTACATGAGTGACTCAAGAGCCTTCAAGCAAAGCAGTTAAAAAAAATTCAGGGGCTGATCATTTGTCTTGAAAATGAGACCTTTGAACCACGTGAGTGCATGGGTGGGGGAAAAAATCTGCATGAACCTAGAATCCCACTAAAGTAGGAGAAAATTGTTGTGTCTTGATTTTGTCTTGAAATCTTGTCTGATTATCTGAGGGTAAGCATACTTTTGGGTCCATATAGCAATGTTACACAAATGTTCTCCAACCCAACTCCGAATTTTCTCAAGACTCTGATAAAGGATGAACTGTTGAGAAAACACATGACAGCCCTTAGTTGTAGAGAAAGGAGCGACTTCTCCAAGAAGCAAAGTCAAAGTTCCACTGCCCAAGATCAGCCACCACTGCTGAGTGTGCGTGGACAATCATCATTTGCAGAATATATTTAAAGCTATACAGAAAAAGATCATGAGCATCAAGGTGAAGAACCAGATGCCCCCCAGGGACCATAACATGAAAAAGCAAGGGCTTGATTTCATTTGTTTCCCAACAGTTGTTTTAGTTGGGGCTCAGAAATAAAACTAAAATTACCATTTTTCTAACTATTTCCACACTTTACTTTTTTCTCCTCAGCCTCTGCACAAACTGTTGCAAACTGTAGATTTGGAATTGTTGGTTCTGCTACTTTCTGTTAGATAAAAAGATCATTTGAGAACTGGGATTTTTAACCTCCTTGGCCATTGAATGTTAGGGCCCAAGTGTTCACTCTCACTTTGTTTCTCTTAGATCTAAATGAACACTTTACTTATTGAAACTTACCTTACTTTTTGTGTAGTAAAGAGTAACTAAGATAAGCATCCTATCAAACAGATTGCAGCAATGACAACAACAGTTCTTCATGTTCTGGGTATCAATTGATTTTGAGTCTTACAGCTGGAGTCCCCAGGCACCATAGAGCTGACACTGCCATCCTCACTGTAACCTGTCTAAACTTCTGACGCACAGAAACTGTGAGAAATAATAATTACTATTTGTTTAAGCCTCAAATTTTGGATGTAGCTTGCTTTGCAGCAATAGATAACTAATACAGCTCTTGCTAACAGAAAATAGACCATGTCCGTAGCAGTATTGACTGGAGTAGGAGTAAGCAGCACTAAATTGCCATGATTGACTACAAACACAGGTAGTTATTTTTTTATAATATAGTAAGTACACATGAATCCAGAACCCAAAACAAAAGATAGGACCCTTACAATAATCTATGTGTAAATATAAGGTAGTCCCATCCCCTTACCTCCCATTGTCCAAAGAAACCACATCTTGAATTTCATATTAATCTGTTCATTGCTTTCACTTTTGTATATGATTGTACAACATATCATACTACATATTATAATTTGGAATTTATTTTTCGCTTGATATTATATTGTTCAATTCATCCATGTTATAATATATACTACATTTGTTTTGACTACTGTATAATATTCCATTGTGTGAATAAACCATAGATTAGCCATTCTCCTAATGATTGGCATCTGAATTATTTTCAGACTTTGCCAGTGTGAACAGTGCCAAACTCTTTTTGCACATTTTCCTTATTATGTACATGCATGAGTTTTGCTTGGAAAGAGACCTAAGGAGTTGAATCACGAAGTCAACTTAAAAATGTTTTATGGAAATGTTTTCTTTGTCTCAAAAAAATAAAAGTACTAATCTATGGTCCAAATCATATTCACCCATATTTTCTATGAAGGGTTTTATATATATTTAACTGCTTTAATCCCTCTGAGGTTGACTTTTGCTTATCATGTGAGGTAGGGATCTAATTTTACCTTTTTCCTTATCAATAACCAGTATTATAATTTAAAATTTTTGAATTGAATTGACATGGCACCTCTATCTTATAGCAAAGTTTCATATATGCATGGGCCTATTCCTGGACCTTCTATTCAATGCCATTTTTCAGTCTATCAATATGCCAATACTAATACTGTTTTAATTATTATACCTTTTTAATAAATCCTGATATTTCACAGGGTGAGACTCTTATTATAGTCCAACTGTTTCAGTTACGTATTTTATTCAATCATACAGATTTTTAGAAAAATCTTAGCAGGACCCATTAAATACCCTGTAACATTTTAATTAAATTATGTTGAATTTCTAGATGAATCTGAGCAGAATTGCCATCTACACAGTACTGTCTTTTATCCATGGTGTACTTTTTCAATTATTTAGGTCTCCTTTAATATTTCTAAATAAAGCTTGTATTGTTTTCCCATAGATATTTTGTACACATTTTGATAGACTATTTTGTAAGTAGTTGGTATTCTCTGATATTTTTGCAAATGGTATCTTCTTTTTAATTATGTTTTCCAGTTTTTAGCCACTTATATACAAAAGGGCAACTAACTTGTATTTTATATTTATTTCAGTTATTTTTCTAATCCCTTCAACCTACATTATAATAGTTTGCCTACTGATATTTTGTGTTTTTTTGTTTAAATGATTATATATCATCTGCAAGTAATGATAACTTTTATCTCCTCATTTTTAATTTGCATGCTTCTAATTTATTTCTTTTTCATTGTACTGACAAGGACTGTCAATACAATTTTGAATATATGTGTTAATAGTCAGCTTCTTGATGCCATAAATTGTCAAGCAAATGCTTCCAACTTTTTTCACTTAGTATGATATTCATTCTGGGTTTTTTGCTTGCCTGTTAGTTTTATATTTTAAACACTATTTGTGATTATTAATTCTTTGGTTCATCTTGCCTGGGCTAAAGAGTTCCAAGATATTCAGTCAAACATTATTCTTCTAGATGTTACTGTGAGAGTGTTCTACATGAAATTCACTTTCAATCAGTGGCCTTTGAGTAAAGCTGATTAACCTCCATTAGGTGGGTGGGCCTCATCTAATCAGGACATGCATAGAGGATGACCCGCCTCCCCTGAGCAAGAGAGAAGTCTCCAGCAGAGTGCTTTCAGACATATCTGCAACATCTGCTCTTTCTGGTTCTCCAAGCTGCCAGCTCACCCTGTAGATTCTGGATTTTTTCATCCTCCATAACTCATAAACCAATCACTTAACATAAACATTTTTACTACTTGCATACATGAGTATTCATTTCATTGTATTGCTTCTCTGGAGAACCCTTACTAATGCACTCTTTATCAGTTTTTTGGAAGTTTTCAAATACTCTTAAATTTCTTATAGTACTTTTCCTTAACAAAAAGTATTAAATTGTATTAAACATTTTTTATATATCTAATGAGATTCATATGGGGTTTTTTTGCCTTTTAATCTGTTAATGTAGTAAATTTCATTATGGATTTTCTAGTAATAAATAATTGTTAAACATTTGGAATAAACCCCATTTGATTATAGAATAATAGGATTTTTAATACACTTTGCTAACATATTATTTTGAAATTTTGCTTCTATATTCAAGAGTAAAATGAATTTGTAGTTTTCCTTTCTAGATTTTCTTTATTTCCTTATTTGTCAACTTTTAAGTAAGGAAGTGATGCTGTCCTTTCAAAATAACTTGGAGAGTGTTTTATTTTTATTTCTGGAAAAGTTTATATAAAACTGGGATAATTTCACTTCAAATTCTTGGTAGAACTTATCTAGAAAACCATATAAGCATATTATTTTCTTCCTGGAAAGATTCTTAACCTATTTCTTAATGTCTTTACTAGTTAGAAGACTATTAATTGATCTCTTTTGAATAAATTCTATTAAAGTATCTTTTTTAGAAATTTGTCCATTTCGTGTTTTTCAAAAAGTTTCATATATGATGGTTAAGATGCTCTCATCTTTTAAATCTCACCTTTTTATAGTTGTGCCCTTTTCTTTCATAATAATATATGAAGCCAGACAATTTCATAAACTCATCCTAGAAAAAGTGCTGCATACCTCATTGCTGAATATTATTTCTATGGTCAACTTCAAAGTACTCCCCTTGGGAAACTATGCACTGATGCCAGTGCTTAGTCCACCCATGAAAGCAATTTTGTAACTGTTTTTCTGGAATAGCCATCAGTGCTGTCATCATACCCAAAATTTGAAAATTAAGTTTGTGAACTTGCCACCTTTCCAATTGTTTGTATAGCACTGCCAACATAAGGTCACTGCAGAGATTTAAAATTTTAAACTTTTATTATTAATTTTTAAGTTAGTGATGTGGTAGCGAACGATTATGGTTTGTATGCTACCTGTTGAGATTTGTTGGGCCTTTTTTATGACAATATTTACAAAATTATTTTTATTTCATGGGTATTTGAGGAAAATTTGCCTTTTCTATTTACTGAATATGGAACACTATATGACCACTATATTAGACTTCTTAATTGTATTGATTTATTTCCTTTCATCTGTTTGACCTGTCAATTATCAGGAAATATGTGTTGTTAACTCTTACTATGGTAATAGATTTTTCCCTGTAGTTCTGTCAATTTTTTCTTCATGTATTTGAATCTATTCTACTAGACTTAAAATGGCTATATCATCTGAGTACATTAAATCATTTATCATTGTATAATGTCCCATTCTAACTCTACTTTTAATTTATTTTGTCTTAAAGTCAATTTTATCTGATATTAATATAGACAGGTCAGCTTGATTTAGTTAAAATATAATTATGTGCCTAATACCACTGTTTTCATAATTTTATTTTTAACTTGTTCTCGTCTTTATGCTTTGAGTACATCATTTATAAAGAGTCTATATCTGTATTTTTTAATCCAATAGATCAATGTTTGTCTTCTAATATGAATTTAGTTCATTTATATTTATTGTCATTATTGATTTTGTTTCTGTTATGCTAATTTATTTGTTGATTTTTTTTTTACTTTTTCTGTTTTTCATCCTTACTTCTTTTTAATTCTGAGATGGGTAAGACTAAACCTGATAAAACTAGAATTTTAGTTCCCCATTTCTCTGACTTATATATAATGTTGACATAATGTATATCACTGTAATTCACTTAAGATATAATTTAAGCTACAAATGTAAGAAACATGAAACTTAATTTTCTAATGGATGTATAAAAGAAAAATTAAACCTTTATGACTGGATAAAGAAGCTGGGGTACATATACACAATGGAATATTACTCAGCTGTAAGAAAAGATGAAATTTTGCCATTTGCGACAAAATGGATGGAACTGGAGATCATCATGCTAAGTGAAATAAGCCAGACAGAAAAAACAAAAAACTGCATGATTTCACTCATATGTGGAATATAAAACTGAAAGCAAAGAAAAAAAGAAATGAAATTAATTTTAATTACATATTTTTATTTAGCACAATATATTCAAAACATTTTTTAAATATGCAAATAATATAAAAATATTAATGAGATTTTTGCTTTTTTATAGTGAGTTTTTGAAATTTAGTGTGTACTCTATATTGATAGCAATTTTAGTTCAGAATAGCTACATTTGAAATAGTTAGTAGTTATTGTATTAGACTGCACAGTACTAGATTTTTAATACCTTTTCTACATTTTTTTTGCTACTTTAAAATATAATAGAAAATGTTAACAAGGTATTTAATTACCTTGACTTCAAATAGCTCTTATGTGAAAACCCTTAGGTTGGTCTTGCCTTTTATTTGAACATTTTATAAAATCTCTTCCAATCCAGTTAACTGTGAGATTCCACAAAGTTTCTGAGCTGTTATAATTATAAAAATATTTTTATTTTACACTCTTATTTGAGTTAAAATTTGGCTGTATATAAGCTTGTAAGTTGTAAATGTTTGTCTTCTTTCATTCAGTATTGCTGTTGAAGAATCTGTTATTAATTTGATTCTTATCCTTTTTTCTCTATAGGCGTTTAGTTTTCTCTGACTTTAGTGTCCTTAAATATAATTATGTTTCTAGAAGTAGGTTTTTTCTTCTCTCTTTCATTGACATTCCTGGAACTCATTCTATCTATAATCTTTTTTATTTTAATTTTAAGAAATGTATTTCAAATATCTTCTCCTCTCCATTATAAAATATTCTCATTCTGACATCTCTATTTTCCAGACAGTACTATAGATATGTCTATCCTTTATATTTCTTAGCTTTTCTTTTATGAATTCCATTATTTTTCTTTTTGTTTTTATATTGAAGATTTGTTCAATATGGGTTTCCAAAGATTTAACTGATTTCTTAGCTGTATTCACTCTGCTATGTATCCATCCTGTTATTTAACCATTATATTGAATATAATAGTTAAATTATTTTAACTATTATATTTCTATAACTGTATTTCTTGGTCTTTTTATGTTTTCTTGTTCTTAATTCAAATTGATAACCTCATCATTTTTGTTTATGTAATTTTAATTTCTTATTTCAGTTGTCTTAGTATTTTTGTTTCAGATAGAAACTATAATCTGGTATTTTATATTTCTTTTGAAATAATCATGCTTCACAAGCATCTTTCAAGCTTATTTTTTCTGTGGGGTATTGACTGCACTTCCAGGCAAATTTCCCTCTAGAAGGCCATATTCCAGCCTTCAGTCTCAATGGCTCTGGGGACAAGAGGAGGTAGAGACTAGAAATCAGAAAAACAGTATTAATAAGTTACTCAGCACAGCAGAAGCCAGTTCTTGAGTTAAGACCTTACTCTCTGGCCCCAGGAAGAGCATTTTTAAGGACAGATATCGCTTGGATTGTAATTCATAATCATGGGAGTAGGATAAGGGTTACTACAGCTGCTTACAAGTAAAAACCTATGGTTCTTCACTGATTTTACACTTCAGGAGTGTGTTGTGAAGTCAGTTAGGTACAAACAAATAAGGTAAGAGGAATAAAAGAAGAATTTCATAAATGTTTTGCCATGGTCCAAAGCCATACTAGTTTGCACTTTGTCTCAGACCAAAGATATGATGCATATAAGCATAAATTCAAACCCATGCCCCATATAGCTATCATTGCTTAGGGACTGGTTTTAGGAAAGAAAGCTTTAATCATGTTATTTCAGTTTCTTATTAAGAACCACCAATTTTCTTCTAACAATTATGCATTATGTTACCAGTAACCTTAAACATATACGAAAATTTCCCAACTCTTCTTATATTTCCAGTCTTTATAGTATTTTGAGGATATCAAATTAATAATAAATTGTTGAGAAAAAGATCCAAGATAGCAGAATAGATAAATACTGTGCTTGCCTGCTCCCATGAACACATTAAAGTTATAACTAAATTACAGAACAATTAACCTCGAGAATCATCTGAAATCTAACTGAACAGAAGTTTTCTAAATAACAATGTAAATAAGAAGATGCATTGAGACTGATAGGATGGGTGGAGACACAAAACAGGCCTGCACCAAACTTTTGAGTGGTAGTTGAGAATCAAGAGGGATGTCTGCTGGGGAGGTCCCCAGGGAGGAGCAAGGAACTCTGGGCCCACACCAGGCTCTGCAGCCTGGAATACTGGTGGCAGAAAGAGAAGCCTCCACAACGTCTGGTAGAGAAAACTAGTGATAATTCTGACCATCTGGGTGGGACAGAAGGCTCCAGAAAACCCAGGCATTTTTCTAAAAGGCCCCCACACACTCACTCACTCATGGGCACTCACCTTGAGCTCCAGCAGAGGGATTCGAGGTGCATCAGAGACTTATGGAAAGAGATTGACTTGTGTGGCTTCCATGTGAGAACTGGAGAGACAGTTGCCACTTTCCCTGTGTAGAATTCTCCCATGCAACCAGCAAGTGGGCATCATCTTCTCTGTTTTTAGCCCTCCCCTTTTTACCATGACCAAATTTGAACCGAATTGTTCTGATGAGCTCTGTTCACTCTATACAGAAAAGCAAGGGGTCCCAGCCCCACGCCAGGCTCCCCAATATAGGGTTCCACTGCCAGAGAGAGAAGTCTTTATAACTTCTGACTGAAAACGACATGGAGATCGTGGCTGAGTGAGCCAGAAGGTGGCTGCAGACCTAGGTGCTCCTCTTAAAGCATTCATGCATGGACTTACTTACTGACATACCCACTCACTCTGAGCTCCAGCACTGGGGCAGCAGCTCAAAAGATGCAAGAGACTCATGGAGAGAAACTGAGTTGTCTGGCGTCAGGGCAAGGGCTGGAGGGGCAGCTTTCTCCCAGAGAGAGGAACTGACAGACACCCTTGTTTCTCCTGTTGAGGCCTGCCCCTTCCCTGTCTGCAGATGCAGAGAGACCCTCTGTATCTGAGTCTCTATCAAATTGGCCATTACCTTTTATTGGCTCCACCTCAGTGATTCCCTGAGACCCCCACCCCACTCAACTTTCAGGCACACCCAAGCCACTTCTAGTGACTTTTTTGTACAACCTGTCTTAGCTCATGCTACAGACTTTCATGACATCTCTCCAAGTTTCACAAAACCCAAACAAGATACATCGGGCTTTGATGTGTCCTGTACCTCTGCCTGACCAGCCCTAAACCCGGCACTAGCAACAGGTGGCCTTAGTTTGCAGATTGCCCTATTGAGGCAAGTCAAGCCTGATGCAGTTGGTGGCAATCTGTGGATTACTTTGTCACTCATACCAAGTGGCTTTGGGCAGGACACAGGCTGAGGCTAAACTTGGCCTGGCACATGTCCCCTCACAGGAGGCCCCAGAGTTGGCACACCTGGTGGCTAACTTCTGACCAAGCCTGAGCATCACCAGTCTACTTCCAAGTATGACACACCCAAAGGGCGGACTGGGAAGGTACCAATCTCAGTTAAAGCAACCCTGTTCTGCAGGGTCAGCCATTGCACTGCAGCCTCTCCACTGTACTCAGGGGCAGTTCTTACAACTAATTAGCCTGAAGGTCAATCCCTCTCATTGCTGTGTAACCAAAGCTCAACTGCAACAAGGTATACACAACCCACAGAAGGAATACACCCGGAGCACCTGGCTCCGGTGACCAGTGAGACTGCACCAATGGGCCTCACAGGACACCTACTACATAAAACTACTCTGCTATGACACAGAGGCATAGCAGATCAACTTAATACACAGAGTCAGACAAAATGGAGAGACAAAGAAACTTGTCCCAAATTAAAAATGACAACAACAACAACAACAACAACAACACACACACACACACACACACACACACACACACACACACACACTAACCAAAGCTCCAGAAAAGAAACTAAACAAAATGGAGACAGCAATTTATCAGATGCAGAGTTTAAAACACTGTTTATAAGAATGCTCAGTGATCTCAATAAGGAGATAAAAAACATAAAAAAGAACCAGTCAGAAATAAAGAATACAACAACTGAAATGAAGACTATATTAGAGAGAATCAGCAGTGGATTATATGAAACAGAGGATTGAATCAGTGATTTAGAAGATGAACTAGCAGAAAACACCCAATTGGAACAGCAAAAAGAAACACAAATCCAAAAACATGAGGATAGTTTATGGGGCCTCTGGGACAACATCAAGCATACCTACAGTTACATGATAGGAGTACCTGATAGAAAGGACAGAAAACAAGGAATTAAAAACTTATTTAAAGAAATAATGATAAAAAAATTTCCCTAAGCCAGTGAACAAAACAGATACATAAGCTCAGGAAGCACAGAGAATCCCAAACAAGGTGAACCCAAAGAGGCCCACACCAAGACACATCAGAATTAAACGCCAACGGTTAAAGGCAAAGAGAGAATCTTAAAAGCAGTAAGAGAAAAGCAGTTAGGTACCCATGAAAGAGCTCCCATAATACTGTCAGCTAATTTCTCTACAGGAACTTTTCAAGCCAGAAGGGACTGACAGAAAATGTTCAAAGTGATGAAAAGCAAGAACCTACAACCAATATTATTCTACCCAACAAAGCTATCATTTAGAATCGAAGGACAGATAGTTTCCCAGACAAGAAAATACTAAGTAAGTTCATCATCACCAAACGAGTATTACAAGAAATCTGAGAAGGACTCCTTTAATTAAAAAAATAATAATGGCAATAGCTACATATCTATCAACATTACTTTCAATGTAAGTGAATTAAATGCTCCAATCAAAAGATAGGATGGCTGAATGGATGAGAAAATAAGAGCCTTACACGTGCTGCCTACAGAGATCAGTTCAGATCAAAAGGCACACACAGGCTGAAAGTAAAGAGATGGAAAAAAGAAATTTCTTGACAATAAAAACAAAGAAACAAAAAGAACTCAAAAGCTGAGAAGGCAATACTTATTCCAGACAAAATATACTGTAAAACAAAGTTTATAACAAGAGATAAAGAAGGACCTAGTAATTCCACTTCTGGGTATTTATCCAAAGAAACCCAAAACACTACTTTGCAAGGACATGTGCACCTATATGTTCATTGCAGCATTATTTACAATGGCCAAGATGTGGAGGCAGCCTGGGTCTCTGTTGGTGGATGAATGGATAAAGAAGAGGTGATACACACACACACACACACACACACACACACACACACACCAGAACATTGTGGGCCAGGAAAGAAAATAGCTTCTTGCCATGTACAGCAGCATGAATAAAGCAGGAAGGTATTGTGCTGAGTGGACAGAGAAAGACAGATGCAAAGTAACTTTGCTTACAGTGAAATCTAAAGAACAAAGTGAACAAACAAATGAAATAGAAACAAATTCCTAGATACAGAAAACATTTTGATAGCTGCCAAATGGGAGTGGGGTTGAGAGTGAGTGTCAAAGGGGAAGGGATTAAGAAGTACAAATTGGTAGTTACAAAGTCGTCATGGGGTTGTATAGCATAGGGAATATAGTCAATAATATGATAACAACTCTGTATGAGTACAATGCCAGGTGGGTACTAGACTAGTCAGAGGATCACGTCTTAAATTACATAAATGTCTAACCACTATGATGTACACCTGAACTTAATATAAAATAATAGTGAATGTCTACTGTAATTGAAAATTTTAAAAAGGAGAGAAAAAAGTGAAGGAGAACAGAAGATTCAAATTTTCAGTTAGAAAACAAGTAATTCATGGGGGTGTAATGTACAGCATAGGAAGTACATTATAGTAAAAATATTATGATAGCATGGTATATAATGTCATGGTTGCTGAACCTACATGGTGATCACTCTTTTGTTTGTTTGTTTGTTTGTTTTTATTGGGTGGGGCGGGTGGGGTAGTTCCCTGGCTAGGAAATGAAGGTGATCACTTCTTTAGGTATATAAATGTTGAATAACATTGTGAACACCTGAAACTTTATAGCATTATATGTTAGCTGTGTTCTTATTTAAAAAAAAACAAACAAACACAAAAGGTCTAAAAGCCTTCTGTTTACAAAAAAACCCTGTTATATACCTTATTCTTAATTTGATATATAAATATTTTATTATGTACCTCTACAAGATACTTTTAAAATATAACCATAATATTATCACACTAAAAAATAATGAATTATTTACAATTTTTTGTATTACAAAATAAAGCAAACCCTTTTTAAATCAGAAAGCATTATCATGCCCAACTGTCTAATTCTACATATTCCTGATTCTCCATATAAGAAATCTGAGTCCTGCAAAGTGGAGATCAGGTGGCAGAACTGGGACTAGCAAAAAATGCTCCGAGTGCTTGTTGTGTAAAGTGACAATGTGCTTGAAATGCCTTCGTTTTTCACTTCCTTCTCCGTTGCTCCATGCAAAGGCACCCTACTCTTCCTCTTACTTCCCTGTCGATTTCAAATTTTGCCCTCACACGTGCATGCAGAATTGAAAACAGGTTTATATTTGCCTTTTATGATGTTAGAAACAGTCATCTTAGCATTTACCTTTTCATTCGGAATAATTTTATCTTTTCTTCAGTGCTTAGTTACCCTATTGCTCATTTTAATTGCCTCATTCTGGAGTTTTTCTACCTTATTATTTCTCTCCTTCATTTCAGCAGTGGGAATTTTCGGTAGAAATAAATGAAGTTCTGATGGACTTACAGCTAACATTGGGCATCTGTCGGCCATTTGGGCTGCAGCTGCATATAAATTATAGTGGATAATAACTCCCAAATTCGTTCTGTGGGTGGCTGCTGACCCAGAGAACTCAACCTTTGTTCTATCTGTAGATAAATCATTTAAAATTTTCTGGACTCTATTATCTTCCTGGCAACAAGGGGTTATAGAAGTTTCCAATGTGGAGAAAAGAATTACTAAGAAGTCATTAAGAAATTTTAATCCTTTGACCAAAAAAAAATCTGAAAAAGAAGAGGAACCAAGGAGGAGTAAGCACATGTACTGAGGGCTTTGTGGGATTTCCATGTTATTTGTGGCTGAAGGGCACTCAGAATATTCAGTGCTTCAAATGGCCCTTGTTATTTCCTGCGTTGTAATATGCAAATCCACACTCACACAAGTTACAATTCATTTTTCAGAACCAGTTGGAATCTCCAACTAACTCTTCTTTTCTAGAATATTCTTCACATTGACTTTCCTGCCTCCATTGCCTCATTGGCCCTATGAACGAAGTAAGAAAAGCTCCTCTTTTTTTCTCTTTGGAAATCACCTAGACCACCTTATTTAATCATTTTATTATCATTATTTAAATGGTGCTTATTTTCTGATAAAAAAAGGTTTATTTTAAATACTTGTAAAAATACAGAAAAGTCCAAAGAAGAAAATTAACCTCTCATCTCATGACCCTGTGATAACCACCTGTAAAATGTTGGGATACAAGGACCCAACATACAAAGTATCCAGCCATACAATATGAAAATAGAAACATTTATGGCTGAATTTTTTCCAGACAGCCGTCGTACTTTCGTTCAGGTATTAACATTACAGTTTTATGTAGTTTATATGCTAATTTTCTTTAGTGTGGGGAGTTTTCCCACATCATCAACTATTACTGAAAAACATGATGTTTCCTAGTTATATACAATGTCCAATTCTATTGCTAAATCATAATTTATTTTCTGTTTGCAAATTTAAGATTGCTTTGATTATATTTTGTATTCTAAAAGTGCTGTAGTATATAAGAACTGTTCAGAAAGTATCCAGCCATATAACATGGAAAATAGAGGCATTTATGGATGGAGTTTTTCTGGACAGCCCTCATATATCTTTGTTCACATCTTTCATCTGCATCTTTGATGACTCTGAATGACTGATACCAAAGAGAAAAACTACTAGTTCAAAGGTGATTTTAAGTCTTTGATACTTACTGCTAAATGAAAAATAAGTATCATTAAACTTTACCAAACAATGTATGTATCTGCTCTGAAGGTAGCAACATACCACCAATACTAAAATCAAATATAAACCATCCATACCATAATAGCTTTACATCCACATAGCTTACTGTTGACAGAACGTGACTTTACCATTTGATGGTCTTTGTTAGCATAACTTCAGTATGCCTGAACATTTTCAACCCAAAGGGTGAAGTTGCAAATAATTTTATTGTTTCTTGAAAATTCATTGATCTCAATAATAGGCCACTCTACTTGCATTCATCAGAGTAAATAGCCTCGTTCTTAGAAAAACAGATTGCTTAGCTGGCATCATTCACTTGTTTACTCTTTGTGAGGCTTGCTTCAAAATCCTCAGCTCCAAGTCCACCAACTTTATTACAATAGAATCCTAATATAAATGTGTCACAGCCTTGGCCTAGTCTGAATCTGGCCTCCTCATAGAAACACCTGCCTTAAAACAGATATGCCACCCAAATCACAAAAGTATCCCACCTCTGTCCTTCCTTTTCAGAAACATTACTGAAAGAGTGGCCGTCTCTCCTACTATAGTAAGCAATCAAGTTGGCTTTGCTTGACCCACAAGTTATTTCTATGACCTCTTTGGGGAGTGGCAGTCCAATCCCCTTCTGTAGTCATAAAAAATGCTGTCACTTGTTGAGCACCTCTATGATGCAGGCGATGTACTGGGGCTTTAACCTCACTATTTCATGTCATTCTCACAAAAGCCCTGTGAATTCAGCACTATTGCTCAAATTGTCAAATATTATATATTTAGAAAGTGGTTTTATAAACTCTGCATTAGGGTGCAATAACTTCAACTACAAAATCTGTACTTATGACACTCCTATTTGATCACTGGAGGTGTATCCCTGCATTTCCAGTAGCCCCCTGCACATGCTCACCTGAGTAGGGGCGCCATTAGCACCTCAAAACACTAGCGCCCAAGCTGAGTCATTTATTTTCCTTTTTCTTTATGCTTTTTATTATGAAAAAATGTCTCTACAACAGCGTGTATAATAAAATAAACATGAATATACTCATCTCTTTGATTTACACACTTGCAACACTTTTATCTCTAGTTATCTATTTTTACTACAACATTGCATTTTGCTTCTTCCCTATACATTTCTTTATAAAATCAAATAAAACCTCTTTCCTATAGAATTATAATTAATTGTATTTCAAAAGCTGTTGGCAACACGCCAAATATTTTCATTCGTTTGTGCTAGGAAGTTCAGCACCGATGTGGGATCTTCCCACATTTTTTATTCTCCCACACAACTTTTAGTTCACAATCTTACACATACAAATTTATTTATTTTGCATATTATAGGTCTGCCTCCCTAACATATCCCTGTCCACTTCACTTCTCTGTCTATTCCCACCTCCAGAGAGTTACGACTTCTTTGGACTCCGGCAATTGTCTTCTAGTTGAGCGTTTCTTACACTCTGCTCAGATGAAAGCACTTAAAATACAGTGCCGACTGAACATACCACATCTCTGTAGAAACAGTCTAGTAAGAGTATTTTTTTTTTATTGAACTAGCAGTTTCTGATGTGGTCTCTCTCAACTGCCCACAAAAAGTTTAGTTAAGATACTAGAGAAAAAAGGAAGAAAAAAAACATAACAAATGTTTAAAAGCAGCTAGAGAGATGTCCCATTTATTGCTGGAATCAGGGAACAACTCCCACACACTGAAGTGCTGAAGAAGCATTGAAGGTGCCGTTGATGGATGGAGAGGAAACCGGAAGCTACCTCTCCCCCACTGCTCCCAGGACTCCAGGCCCACAACAACCCGAAAACCACGTGAGGCAGCCAAAGTGTTTCTACCACAAATCTGTTCAGAAAACACTGTTATCAGAAAAGAAGCACACACTGAGGGGCGCAGGACTGCCAACAGCGACTTTCTCTCTTTGATGTGGACATTCCCGGGTCTATCACTTTATTTGTTATAGAAAGGGGATGGTCCCAGAATCAATAAATGCGGGAGGCTAATTTTCACATTTTCCCAAATCCATAGGCAGAAAGCAGAATTTGAAATATTAATATGATGAAAAGGAGAATTCAATATATAAGGGAACTTCCTATAGACCAAATAGTTCAGTGAAAATAAATAATTTCCCAATAAATAGGTAATGCATGGATGTTTCTGCAAAAAATACAAGAACCACTAAATAAAGACAAACAGACAAACTGTTAGCAGTGGGAGGCAAAATTAGCAGAAATACTACTGCAAGAAAGTGTAACACATTAAGTCATAAAATCGATCCCCCCAAATTAAAAGATATAGAGAGTATTATATAATTTAAAAGTTAATTAATAAAATTTTCTTCACCACAACTAGGAAAGCACCTTATTTTCAAGTGACTGTGGACCATTACAAGCTTAATCTACTGGATCACAAAAGAGCATCAATAAATTCTCAGTAACAGAAATTACATGTGTCTCTTCTTCTACAAGAAGAAGAGACAATAAGAAGAATAATTTAACAAATGAATGAAAACTAGATCAGTGGGAAATTAAAAATCACTCTCTTAAACAAATACAGGATCAAAGACAAACTAAAATGGAAGCCAGTTTTTTGGAAACAAAACAGAACTGAAGCCAAAAGTTATCAAAAAGGTGACATACAAATCTTAAATACTTTACTACTAATAACATTTAACATTAATTAGGCAAGCCTCTTGAAAAACTAAGACAAACAGAGGAAATAAAAATAAGCAGAACTAGAATTGAGAATGGGTCACAACAACAGAATTAGAAACATTTATTTAAATATAATAAAATGTGATGTACAATTCCACAGTTATAATTTAATAATTGAGTTAAAATAGGCTATTTAGTGGAAAAGCAAAAACTATTGGGATGGTCTTTAAACAGAGTAAAATATTGTACTACCATGGTGATAATAAGTTATCAAAAGGGTTTTGGGGGTTTGAGATAAAATAGTTTTTAATAATAAATTCTGTCAAATTTCTGAGAAGCAGATACTCTCCATAAAAATATCTATGTATTGATACATCAAAACACACACACACACACACACACACACACATTCACACACACATTCACACAATGCTTTCTATCTTAAGTATGGAACAAGATAAATTGCCTCTCAATTTATTTTATAATAGTATCATAACATGGAATCAAACAACAGACAAAAGACAGCACCAAAATAATAACTATTGACAGAGATGCTTAGAAACATACATGCAAAATTTTTATTTAAATATTAATTAATTAAATTCAACAGTATGTTTTTAAAAGCTATTCACGACAACCCTGTCTGTGGTTTAATATTGAGAAACTGTTAGTGATATCAACAGGAATTATTAGTTCAGTTGATGCAAACGAAATACTCAAGTCAAACTTCTCCATTCTTCCTTATTTTTCTCAAAAGAGCTTTTCATAAAGCAGGAATGTAAAGATATTTTCTTAACATGATGAAACATATCCATCTTAAACCAACTGCCACCACCAGACTTAAGAGTGAATAAAGAGGAGAAAAGAACAAATTGGCAAGTTATTAGTGTGATTATTCAACCCTCGTGGAAGTCTTCCCAAGGCATTACAGCATAAGGCAAAAATATAAGGAAGAGAAGAGAGAATTATCATTATGACTACCTAGAAAACCCAAGAGAATGAACAGGAAATTTACTGCAACTAATAAGATAGTTGAACAAAGTTGTTGAGCACAAATTTGAAAACATACCTATCTGGAAATAATCTTTTGAAAACATATAGTGGGAAAAAATGTAACAACAATAGAAATAGAGCGGGGGAAAATAGAGATTAAAACAAATAGAAATAATTTAAACAAAAAATAGGTAAAAATACACAAAAATATAGAATTACAAAGCTCTGATAGCAAAAAGAAAATAGACATGAATAAATAGAGGAGCATACTGCATTCTGGGAAAGGAAGCGTGAATAATGTAAAATTATCAATTCTTTCCAAATAAACATGCATGTATATGAAATTCCAATTTAAAAACTCAACTTTGTTTTTCTACTTTTAGAACATGACAAAATACTTTTTAAGTTAGGCTGGAATATAAGATAAGAATAACCAAACGAATTTTGTAAAAGAATAACCATAAAGAAGACTTGCCTCCCCAGATATGTAATATATTTGACAAAATTATAATGATTAACTCAGTTGCTAATGGTTCAATAATTGACAGAAAAATCAGAAAGAAATAAAATTTGCTTAGAACTAGGCTAATATACATATATACCAATGTATTAGATAGTCAGGGTTACATAGTGTATATAAAAGGGGAATGGCGATGTGAACAAAGATTGAAATTTTAAACAGGATAGTGAGGAAGGGCTCACCAAGAAGGTAAATTGAGCAAAGACTTGAAGATGAAGGTATGAGGAGTGACACACCAACATATGGTGGGGAAGAGCCTTCCACAGGGGAAGTACAACGGGAAAGCCTCTGAGGTGGGAGCAAACCTGATGTGCCCAAGGAAGAGCCAGGAGACCCCAGAATCCCTCCTGGAACTAGCAAGGCAAGGAAGTAGTAGGAAATAAGACCAGAGAGATACTAGGCACATATAGGGTTTTTTAGGGCATTATAAATATTTTACCGTTTACTCCAAATGAGATGGCAAGCCTTTGGAAAGCATAGGGCAGTGGCATGGACTAATTTAATTTTCATTTTTAAGTTATCACTCCTTGCTTTGTTAAAAATAACTGTAAAGAAAAAAAAGTGAAAATAGGTTGGTCAGTTGCATGTTATTGCAAGAATTCAGCCAAGATATGATGAACAAAATAGCAGGGAAGGTGATAAAAACCATCTTGAATAAGGTGGAATCAACAGAATTTACTTAAAGACTGAAAGTGATATTTGAGTGAAAAAGAGAGGTCGAAGGTGACTCCAAAGTGTCTGGCTGGACAATGGGTGCTAGCAAGACATTCTCATTAGCTAGGTTGTACCTCACAGCAGTTTTGGGAGAAAAGACCTGGAATTTACACTCAGATAGAAATGTTGGGACAGCTGTTGTATCTATGCATATGTTAGAGTTCACATGCAAGATCCAGGCTACAGATACAAATTTAGGAGTGAGAATATAGAAATTTTATTTAAAACCATGAGTCTGGATGAAATCATGATGGGAGTAAGTATAGAGAGACAACTTCATGAGCTGAGTCTTAGGGCTTGTCAACATTAAGAGTCAAGATCATTGGGCAATTCAGAGAACAAACTGATGGTTGTTAGATGGAAGGAGTATTGGAGGGAATTGGTGAGAAAAGTGAAGGAAGTAAGGAGTACAAATTAGTAGTTAACAAAATAGTCATGTGGATGTGAAATACATTATGATGAATATAGTCAATAATGATGTAAAAACTATGTATTGTGTCAGATGGGTACTAGACTTATGAGGGGATCACGTCACAAACTATATAAATGCCTAACCACTGTGCTGTATCCCTGAAACCTATATAATATGTCAACTATAATTTAAACACACACACACACACACACACACACACACACACACATATATATATTCACAGGCTATAACATACAGCATAGGAAACACAGCCAATGGCATTGTAATAGCTAATGTACGGTGTCAGATGGGTAGTAGACTTGATGAGGTTATCACTTTGTGTGGTGTGTAAATATCTAATCACGTTGTTTTGTACACCTGAAACTAATATTTTTAAAAAGACCATGAGGTGGAATAAGCAAATGTGATAGTGAAGGAATTACCGGCAAGGTGGGAGGTTGGGGTGACAACTGCATTACCAGAAGAGTTAGTGATCAACTGTGCAAATGCTGTTGAGAGATAAAACTGTATGAAGGCTAAAAAGAGACCAAGGATGCGATAACATGAGCCTCACTGGTGACTCTGATAAGAGGCATCTGGGTGAAAAGGTGGAATCTAAATGCTTACTGTGATGAAATAATAAAAGAGGAGAAAATGCAGTCTCTCTGTAGGGACAACTCTTTAGAAGCATTTTTTTGTAAATGAATAAATTTTAATGTAAAGAAGCTAGAAAACTTATCCCCAAACATGTACATAATAAGTAGCAAAATTAAGACCCAAACTGAGTTCTAATTACAAGTGTACTAGGTATTCTATTGTACCTCCCCACCTCTCCTTAAAAGTTCAACAAAGGCAGACTAAAAACATAAACATGGAGAGAAGGTTTTCCAGGAACTTTTGAACTTCATGAAAATAATAATAATAATAATAATAATAATAATAATAATAATAATAACAGCTTTTAAAAAAAAGAATGTGTTATTCTTTTTTTTCATCAATTATCAGTAACATTTACTAAGGATCTATCATAAACCAGTTATAATGCTGGGGGTGAGAATACAAAAGAAATATACAATATCACAACCCTCAAGGAGTTCTTTTCTAGTGCCAGTGACAGAGACTGGTAAGTAAACAGACAGTCACAATATAAAATGATTCCTCTTGTGATAGGGTTACCTGCAAAGGGCTATAGAAACCCAGCTGGTGAAAGAGCGTCCCTTAACTTGAGGAGGAAGATAAGGGTCAAAGAGTTTTTCCAAAAAAGTGAGTCTTAAAGGGTTTTTAACCTGAAGTTTGTTTCATCAGGTATCAGTATGGCAACTCCTGATTTTCTTTGGTTACCATTTGTTTGGAGTATTGTTTTCAATCCTTTCACTCTGAGTCTGTGTTTGTCCTTATGGCTGAGGTGTGTCTCTTGGAGACAGCATATGGATAGGTTTTGTTTTTTACTTCAGTCTGCTATTCTGTATCTTTATTTTATTTTATTTATTATTATTATTATTATGTTTTTTGTGTGTGAGTTCTGTCCATTAACATTTAGAGTGATGATCAATATGTGAGAATTTCCTGTGGCCATTACTTTTTGTTGTTGTTTTGTTTCACTTTTGTTTCTTTTGTGTTGCTCCAACTCTATTCCATTTGTCCTGATGTTTTGTTTCAGGTCAAAGAGCCTCCTTCCATATTTCTTGAAGTGCTGGCCTCATGCTGATAAATTCCCTCAGCTTCTGTGTGTCTGAGAAGGATTTATTTCTCCTTCATATCTGAAGGATAATTTTGCTGGATAATTTATTCTTGGCTGGAAGTGTCTCTTTTAATATTTTGAATATTGGATTCCACTCCCTTCTGGCTTGCACAGTTTCTGCTGAGAAGTCTGATGCCAGCCTGATGGGTATACCTCTAAAGGTTATAATTCTTTTTTCCCTGGCTTCCATGAGACTTGGCTCTTTGTCTTTGATTTTTGACATCTTCAGTACTGTGTGTCTTGGAGAAGATCTGCTAGGGTCCAGGTATCTAAGGAACCTATTTTCTTCTTGAATTTGTGGTTCCAGATCTTTCCATAGGTTTGGAAAGTTCTCATCTACTACTTTTTTGAGTATGCTCTCTGTAAAGTGCATTGTTCCTTCTTCCAATCCTATTATCCTGATGTTGTTTTTCTCATGGATTCAGATAGTTCTTGCAGAGTTTTTTCAATTCTTCTGGTTCTGTATTCCTATCTTCCTCTTTCTCAAATGTTTCCAGTTACCAATCTTCAGTATTACTAATTCTTTCCTCCATCTGGTTGGTCCTGTTTTCCATGGCCAACTTTTTTACAGTATTTCTCACTTTTTTACAGTATTATTTATCTCATTCTTCCTTATAGTTTGAACTTCTTTGTTAAACTGTTCCTTTTGTTCACAGATTTCCTTTCTGAGATCATTAATCTCAGCTACGAGGTTCTGCCAGTATGTTTTCATTTCTCTGAGAGTCTTTAGAATGGCTATTTTATATTCTCTGTCAGTTAGTTCATAAATTTCTAGATCTGTAAGACCCTTTCCTGGAGATTTTTCATCTTTCTGAGTGGCTTTGCATCCTAAGGTATTCATATTGTCTAGTGTGTTCTTCTCTGGCATGAGGGCTTTATTTCCAGCAGAAACCAGGAGATCCCTTTGTTTCTCTGATTTGTAATTTTGTGCTGTCTTGCTGTAGAGCAGACACTAGGTGGCCCTGTGGGGCAAGTTTGGGAGAGAGGGGAGGTGTTTAAACCTTCTCTCCAGCCTCCAACTGTGTTTGGAAGCAGGCACAGGGATCCATGGTTTCTCTGCTTCCTGCAGTCCATTGGGGAAGCTGAATAACTTACGCAGCCTTTAGTCTCCCATTCTGATCCAGTCTTCCAACTACCAGCCAGAGTGGTCTTGCTTAAGATGCAAAATTTTTCTGCCTTTGACCGTGGGCTAGATAATCTTCCAACATTATTTGATAGAGTGATCTGTTTGTCTCTAGTATTTCATGTCACCAGGGAACATCCAACCTCCACTTTGGCTTCAGATGCCATTCTTCAATCTCCAGAGAACCCCCTAGTGCTCATGTTGCAGTCCCTTCTGAGATTGTCCCTTCCTTCTCACCTTACCACATGCTGCTCTTTAGAAGAATTTTGCTTTAAAGTGACAGAAAAATAGGGAGGAACCTGGGGCTACCAGCAGGATAAAACATTTGGAAAATAAGATTAAAATAGATCTTCACATTAGTACATACTACAAAGAATATTGAAGATGGCTTAACAAATTAAATATAAAATAATAAAACATTAAAGCAATATTTAATAATTAATAAAGTAAAATTAAACTAATAAAATATATAAGACAATATGGATGAATGATTACCTAACCTTTGGGTAAGAACAGATGGATAATCAAAGCACAACAACAACAATAACAACAAAAGAAGTTTCATGCAAACACACACACAATTTGATTGCAAAACTGCCAGGAAACCATAAAATAAATAAAAAATCAAGTTATTTGAGGAAAATATAACACAAATATAGCATATCAATCTACTACTGGTCTTATTATATGTTAGGAAAACATGACAAATGCCTTTAAGAAAAACACTAGCAGAAAACTCAGCAAAGATCACAGATAAGAAGAAAAACAACTGGTTTATATTACATGTAAAAAGCAAAGTAATTTGTAAATCAAGAAATTATAATCATGGCAATATTAGATAAATTTTTAAACCTCCTTAAAATATTATCAGAAGTTATTAAACTCTAGAATACTTCTTATACTCAATATTAGCAAGGTTCTACTGAAGGTATACAAGGTCTGACCATTAAGTTCCCAAACTTGCCACTATGTGCTTCTGTTGGCAGCACTGTATAAACAACTCAATAAAGATTCATAACCTTGATATATCTGCATCTCACAGCTGTGTTCGTTTCAACGTGTGGCAGTGTCTTGCTGTGGCATTCATTACTGTCCTTGAGTATTTTTATGTGCCATCTTGAGAATGTCAGAGCTTGAATTAGAGCAATGAACAAGCATTAAATTTCTTGTTAAATTTGGCAAAAGTGAAAGTGAAATCAGGGACATGTTAGTTCAAGTTTATGGGGATAATGCCATGAAGAAAATGTCAGTGTACAAATAGATTAAATGTTTTTCTCAGGGGAGAGAAGGCATCACTGATGAAGAGAGTTCAGGGTGACCAGTAATGAGCAAAGCTGACAAAAACATTGCAAAAACCAGTAATCAGCAAAGCTGACAAAAAAATTGTGCATCAGAAGCATCAGCTGACTGTGAGAAGCATAGCAGACCAAGCAAAAATTGATAAACAGTTAGGAAAATCTTAATTGAAAATCTTGGCATGACAAAGGTGTGTGCAAAAATGGTCCCAATGGAGTTCACCAATGAACAAAAGCAAAAGAGAGTCAAAGTTTGCCAAGACCTTTTGGAGAGGAGAGATGATGTTTTGGGCCATGTTATCACTGGTAACGAAACATGGGCATAACAATATGACCCTGAAACAAAGCGTCAAAGTGCACAGTGGAAGTCAGCCAATTCTCTACATCAAAAAAAGTTGTCAGTCCAAATCAGGAGTTGAAATGATGTTGCTAACCTTTTTTGATATCAGAGGGATTGTTTATTATGAATTTGTACCAACTGGGCAAACAGTCAACCAAGTTTACTATTTGGAAATGCTGCAAAGGCTGTGTGAAAAAGTTAGACGAAAATTACCTGAACTCTTAGCCAACAACTCAGGGTTCTTGCATCATGACAATGTCCTAGTTCACACAGCACTCTCTGTAAGAGAGTTTCTAGTCAGTACACAAATAACTGTATTGAAACACCTTCCCTACTCACTTGATCCGTCCCCCAGTGACTATTTTCTTTACCCAGAGAAAAAGAAAATATTGAAAGGAAGACATTTTGATGACATTCAGATCATCAAGGGTAATACGACGACAGCTCTGATGGCCATTCCAGAAAAAGAGTTCCAAAATTGCTTGGAAGGGTAGACTAGTTGCTGGCATGGGTGCATAGCTTCCCATGAAGGAGAATGCTTCAAAGGTCACCACAGTGATATTCAGCAATGAGGTATGTAGCACTTTTTCTAAGACAATTTCACAAAATTAACTGTTGGACCTTCTACACAAACAGAGGAAAAGTTGCAAGAAAATATTTGTGGTTCTCTCTGGGTAAGAGCATGCATTGCTACTTTGAGAAGTAAGCTGTCAGTCTTTTTTTTTTTTCTTTTTTTGGTATTTTAGAGTTTGGACACAAGATGTCTAGATAAGTATTTTGTTTCATTTATCTTGCTTGTAATTTGCTGTGCTTTCTAAATTTAAGGACTTTGTCTTAATTATGCAAAATTCACTTGCATTGTCTTTTTCATTTCTGACTTCTGAAACTCCAATTAGACATACGTTAGACTTAACCTTAAAGTCTCTTTAACTTGTCTTTAATTTTTCCCATATTTTTGTTACTTTATTTTATGGTTTTCAAACCATAGGTCACAGAATGTTGGGGAACCAGTGTGAACGTGCAGGGACACTATGGAATTTTAAGTTTTTGAGGAAAACAGCAAAGTCTATTGGATCCCACGCTAAATACTGGTAGTCAATTGTTTGGGCTCCACTGCTTAATAAAAAGAAATTGTAGGTATTTCTTTTTATCTAGAGGTGCTATAAAAATATATACATACATTGAGACATAAGTGTGCCATAAACTGAGGAAAATTGAGAAACTTTAGTCATCTTTTTTAATCTTAATGTTTTCTTAAATATACCTTGTAGGTCACCAAGTTCTTTCTATTGCTGAAACTAATCTACTTTTTATCTATCTATTGAAATTTTACTTTCAATTGTTATGTTTGTCATTTTTAGAAATTCTATTTGGCTATTTGAAAAGTATCACTGGTAATTTTAATGTTCTTTTGTTCCTTTATATTCTTAAGCATACATATACATATTTATTTTATATTCTTTACTTGAAATATTGAACCATCTACAGCTTTTGTAGTTACATTCTACGCTTTATTACCAGTACTGACTTTTGTTCACGGGGTTTGTTTCCTGATGTATATGATGAACTGAACTTATTAGAAAGGTATGGAAATGCAAGTGATGATGATTTAAAATGCATTTCTTCAATGAGGATTTGCATTTGCTTATTTGGAGTTCAGTATAGAATTTTATTTTTTGAGAGTCACACAGGAATTCTGAATTACCCTTAAATGCATGTGAGGGTGGCCTTGTGGTTAAAGATTATCAGAGAAGCTTTGCCTTCTCTTCCCATCCAAAGGCATTCTCAATATAGGCAAGCCTTCCCATCCTCTCACCTGCAAGGCAGATTTTCCCCTTAGATGAGTCCATGGTTCCAGGACAAAATCTCAACCCCACCTCTTGCTTTTCTCAGATCCCAGGTTTTATCTACTGTCCACACATAGTCCTTCAAATTCAAGCTCCAGAAATGAGTGGTCAGAAAATGTCCTAGAGCAAAACTGGCTTCAGTATAGCTTATCTTTCTGAAGTCATATTTGTTTATTGTTTCGTGCTCTTTAAACTTTCCCTTGCTTTCCTTCCAAATTATTATGCATTTTAAAATGTTAGTTTTAAAATGTCTCTATAGTATTTTAAAATATTCTATACTAAGAGTGCTTCTGTGGATGCTTAGTCTGACATTTTGCTAAAAAAAAATGGGAAAAATGCCTATATTTTCTACATTGAGGATAGATTATCTTTGTAATTACATGGGAATATACTGTTCATTTTCCCTACGTCAGCTTCCTATATCCTCAACTACATGTCTTTGCTCATTCTGTTTCTTCTACTTAAAATATCTTTGTCCTTGACACATTTTTGTTTTTTCAATACTCAAAGACCAGGAAAAATGCTGCCTCCTCCATGGAGCCTTCCTCAATCTCCTATAGCTTCTGAATTTATGGTTTTATTTGTACATTTCCTATAGCAATTGATCTTTCTGGCTTCTATTGATTACCGAACTACATCAAGCACTGATTATTTGTGATTATAGAAGTAGGGCTTTGACTATTTACAAAGGTTTCAAAGTTTTGTCATTGATATTATACTGTAATTTTGCTGAGGCCCAAATTTGAATTCAATGCTTCAAGACCAGTGTTAGAAGTGACACCAGTAGCTTCTGAGAGTAGATGTGATGGCCCTGGGCATCCATCTCCAAGTTAATCTATGTTTGTCTTCATATACATGTTAAAAAGATGGTTAAGTTTCTCTTTGGTTGTCTCAAGGAAAAAAAAAGTTTCTAATAAGAAAATTGGTTTTTATTTTTGGTAGGAATATAAAAAAATAAGGAGATCCAATCAAGTTATAGCTTTGGCCAGGAAATAGATTTTTTAAAAATAAATTTAAGAGCAAAGATTCAGATTCTGCAGTTGCTCAGATATGAATGATTCTAGCACAGGTTCTGTATGAAAACTGGGAAAATCAATTCTTGAAACTATTTTGACAAGCGCTCTGGATAATGTAAAACTTGCTCAAGTGAGAGAACACAGTATAGACTTTATGTTAATGGCAAAATCTATTTTAATGGCTTTATAAATTACTTGAGTTCTTTATGTATAGAATTATTAATGGTCCAAAGGGTCACTTAAATTTTTTCAGTTATATTTTATTGAATTTTATGTGGAAAATTATATGTTATGGTAAGATTTACAAATATACACATTGTTGAAGGTCTCAGGGTATACCTCTTACCAATTTCAAGGATTTTATGAATATTTATTATTTCCTAAAAGGCATTTAACTCCTCTCTTTCACTGTAGCTAACAGTGCTTTTCACAAACTAATGATTCATCAATATTTGTTGAAAGAAAGGGAAAAAAGAAAGGGGAAAAAAATGTTGTTCTCATCATTATTTGCTTTTCCACTTCTTGTATTTCTCCTGAGGTGAGTTTATTTAAGTAATATCTTAGAAAATAAGTGAGGAATACAGAGTCTTTTTGCAGTTTCCATTTGTGGAACTGTAACAATAAATAACATCCTCATTCAATATTAATGGGCTGTCTAGAGATCAAAAACATGGATTTCAATTTCCAATGAATAATGTTACCGGTAATTATTTGCAGTTTAAATAAAAGAAAAGGCATTTTATGTGGACGATTCAAGCAGTGGATAATTAAAATAAAGTAACTGATTTCCATAAATAATGAAGATGGGAAATTATCTCTGACTTTGTTTGCAAAGCTCAATTTCCAATTCATCCCCTGTTAAGAGGATTAACCACTTCCCTCTAGAGCCCACCTCTACACTGGGGTGGGTGGTGGAGGGCCATTATGCATATTGCACAGCTTCGTTCCCAAAGGGAATAGAGGGAGCACATTTCAGCTACTCACATTTGAAAACAAAGGACTGAGACTGTATAGTTCTTTTAAGAAGTTCCAGTGAAGAGCTATAAATAACATTTTCCAAAATACACATGTGCTCTCTCTCATACTCACTTATTCAAGCACATACAAACATATACTCATACACTAAGTGCTATCACAAAATACTTAATTAAAAATTAAGTGCTAGAATTTAGAACTAGCAATAAAATGTTTATTTCTTAAAAGTAACACTAACGTCTGTATTGCACCAAGAACAATAACAAAATAGTTCATTCTTACATGGTCATTTTCAAAATTAAAAATAAAGAAAACAAGTAACGAAGACCTAGCAGCACTTAACTGAGATTAAATGAATGCTAAAAGATGCTAAGTTTTGGAAACGCCTTTTAGTTTATTTCTGACTTGGCACAAAAGAAGATGGAGGTGGTGGGTGGGGACTTGTGTAACCATCTTTGGTCTTTTGTCCCTTTGTTTCCGAGGCCTTTGATACAATTCCCCGTGCTCAGAAGGTCTAGACGTGCATTAGAAAGTCAAAATTCCCACACTGAGTGAGTTAACAGTTTCACTCTATGCACCTCTTCCCCAAAGACATGTTTTCTCAGGATCTGGAGGGTTCTGAACAATCAAGCTTACAAATGTAACTCATCACATTTATCTATCTCACATAATAGATAATGATCCATATTTTCTCATTAAAAATGTCTACATTCATGTGTGTGAGTGGCAGGACATAACATGGCAAGAAATATTTGTGAAAATAAAAGAACATACAACTGGAGAAATATGGACTTATGGCCTAGTTCCACCACTTATCAGGTGCATGACCTGGAAGTTGTTACTAAAATTGCCAGTTTCTTCAGGTGTAAAGTGAGGATACAGGTCTTCTGAGGAGCAAGTACCAGACTTTACATGAAAACCTTGAGTAATTATGTAGTCTTAAACCCTTTCCGTAATTGTCACCCAGCAATGTGTTGAAATGCTTTTCTACTTTGGTTCCTTTAGACATTACTCATGGCTTCATTCTTTTTACCTAGGTCTAACGGTTGTTCAAGTTTATAGCACACCTAATTTATATGATAGTATATTTCTCTCACTGAATCATTTATTTACTGTTAACTGACAATGTTGCCTAACCAGGGCCCAGATTATAGTATGTTATGTATCAGCCAAGCTTCCTCTGCTGTTGTTAGATAGACACGCAGCATGACGGAGTCGTCTTACCTGCCGTAGACAGTAGTAGTGATTAACAATGCCTGTCAGGACTGTAACAAGGTGAAGTGCAGAAGCCACTTCCTGCACCCACTCTCTGAACACCCACCCCCTTTTAGATTCTTCCTGGAGAAAAGTATTGGAGTCACAGTGTAAATGACTCAGTATCATGCGCACTTGAAAAATCGTGGGTGTATCTATAGAGAAATCATATGGGAGATAACTATTGCCTGGTATACATTTCCTTCAGAGACCTATTTCACCTCAACCAAGTGGCTTCTCCCTTTCCCTTTTTTCAAATGCCCATAACACCAAAAACAGATCACTTAGCATTTGTTGACTATACCAAGCACTGCAATACCTCTGCAAGATGGCTCAGCTATCTACTCTTGCCTGGAAAGCCTTCACACTCCCCACTTCTGACACCCGCCCACATTCTCTGACTGCAAACTTCCATTTATCCTTGAAGAAACTACTCAAAAGTCACCCTCTCTGTGAAATAGCTCCCCACACCTTTCCTGATGGAAGATTTAGTCACTCTGTCACCTTTTTACCCACGACTCTTTGTACTTCATGGGACATTTCTTGACACATACACAAGTGGGCCTGATTATATATAGAGAGTGAAAGAATCTAAATGTCACCCATTATCAGATTTCCATATCCCCTCCCCCAAGAAGGTGTCAGTAAGGTAATTGGAACTGAGTGAATGTCAATGAATAAAGACCTTCTACCTTGAAAGAGTTAGAATACCTAAGCCTTTACTCCTTAGAGGAAGACCATCTCAACCAGATAAAACTAAAGTTTGATCAAGAAGATACACCCCAAATCCTACGAAATGACAAGAAAGACATGTGGAAGGAAAAAGAGAATCTCATAAGAGTACTGAAAAACAAGAGTGTAGCAGTGGATTAGAAATTTTGATGACTGTCTAAACAATATAAAGCAGAAGTAATCAGAGTTATAAACATAAAAAATGAAACCAGGTAAAACAAAAGTCCAAACTACATGACTGTTGAAGAGAGGGCTTGTGCAATAAAAAAAAATTTTTTTTAATTTTAAAAATGTCCAGAGAGTTCTGAGTGCACAGTTTATAGGGGGGAAATGTGTAAAGAGTGGTTTAAGATATGTGTTTAGAATCATCAAGGTTGTTAGCCCCTTCACAACTGGCTTGCACATCCATCTGACCAAGTTAGCTAAGCTCCCCGGTAACCGTACCACAGAAAACCAGTTTGTATAGGCACTGAGCCAGGAGGCACTAAGTAATTAAGACCCAGGGGATGGGCTCTCCCAGGACGGGAAATTTTATATCCAAATTCAAACTCTTGCCTGGCACATCACATCCAACAGCACAACATTAGCCTTCTCCCACAGTCATATGAACCAGAACACAGTCAAGAAAACATAGTATCACACAAAAGAGGAGAAAAACTTCTAATAATAAGAGAAACACACAAAATCAGGACTCACACACATTGGAATGAAACTAACACACATTTCAAAAACATAAGGATGTAAGTACTTAATAGAATAAAAAAGATGAAGACTTTAAATTAGATTAATGTCCTGTAATTTACTTTAGAACGTACTAAATCTTTAAATTTAAACAACTAAATCTTGAAACAAAAAAGTAAAATAAATACTAAAACCATATCATAATAGATACAGGTAAATAATAAGCTAGAATATCAAGCTAAGGGTTTCTCTTAAAAAACATCATAAATAAGAGGGGGAAAACAAAAGCATGAAAGAAAAATGAAGACAAATGGAAAAGAGTTCTAGAAAAGGAAATTAAACAAAAAGATTTTAAAAATTTTTTAAGTTTTTTAGAAATTGATATATTTTTATTCAGATTGAAAAGATCTACCTTATACCAAAAGGATGAGTTTTTGAAGGTCCACAACTTTAAACATTATGGCAAAATGTCAGAACATTGTACATAAAGAAAAATTCTAAAAGTATCCCAAGAGAAAAATAGTGGAATACTCGCAAAAATCTGGGGATTAAATCTGTATCTTATTTCTCAATAGCAATGCTGGAGCTTGAAGAAAATGCACCAGTGCTGTTATTTTCAACACAGACTCAAACTTGCATTCAAGTTGAGGACATAATAAAACTTTTGGATCTGCGAAGACTTGAGAATTTTGCCATCCACAAATACTTCTAAAAAATATATAAAACTTTATAAAAGGATATTCCAATAAGAGAAATGACAAAAACAAGTAAAAGGATACAAAAAAAACTACTGATCAAAGAAAACAGTGAAAGTCATCGTTAAGTTTAAGTAATTGTTGATATGTGATGTTTTTAAAATGTACATATAAAGTAACCATCTGGATAGAACTAAAATCCCAGATGTTCATAGCAGTGCAGTCTGCCAGTGAGAGTAGTGAGAAGTGTAAAAATACTAAAAATTTTACTCTCATATGAGAAGAAGATATGGATACTATGGCTGTTGACCAAAATGCTAAAATTGTTAAGTATGTAAGTATAATATTTAGAAGAATAGAAATAGATATATAGATTTCAAATTACTAAGGAGGAAATTTAATGAAACAAAGTGTATATACAATCTATTTAGCAAAGGGGAAGATAGAATGAAACAACATTAAAATCAAAGTATATCAAAAATCACTAAACAAATGCATTTTAAACTCTTTGGGAAACAAATTCAGCTACATATATACTATAAGAACACTCTGAAATTAAAAGGTAGAATGAGTGTTTAAATGATGTAAAAATATATTCTAGGCAAATGATAATAAAATTATTATAAAGTAGCATAGCATAGCAAAATTAATTTCAGAAAATGGAATAATTAAGGTAGAAAGCATTAAATGAGATAAAGTGAATATCTAAAACTAATAAAACATCTGATCCAATCAGAAAATGCAATAATCATTAACTTTTATGCCTCTAGCTTAAAAGCTAAATATATACAAATGTGTGTGTGTGTGTGTGTGTGTGTGTGCAGCAAACTCTGATGAAAATATATGGAAAAACTAAAAAATTCACAAACACAGAAAAAGTTTTAGCAATACCACTTTCAACAATTAATCGATCAAGTAGAAATAAAGAGAGAGATGGAGGAAAGAGTAGGGAGTAATACTGAGGGTGGGAGAGAGGGCAAGAAAAACTTATGTTCTAGGAAAAGGTGACTTACTCAAGTTACTCAGGAAAAACTGGGCAAACTAGAAAAAAACAATGAAAAAATTTATGATTTTTTCAGAAGTTTTCAAATTTTTTCTAAATGAAAAGAGCTACCCAGTAATAAACAAAAATAAAACAAACAAAAATCATACCACATCATACCTACCTGAGTTTATAAGAAAAATTACAATTGTTTCAGAGAATAGGATATTCCTATAAGGCCAGCCTAACTCTGATACCAAAACTAAAGAAAAACCACAAAGAAAAAAATTAAAGAAGCAATTTTATATTTCTAAAATAAGAAGAAATCAAATCCAGCTAGGAATTAATAAAATACTGTATCATGAAAGCCAGGTTTAACTCAGAAATAACAAAACCATTTAACATCAGGAAAGCAATTATTATAATTAGATATGATAGCAGACTAAAAGAGATACCCAATATGGTCATTTAAATAAAGGTTGACAAGCATTTGATAAAACTTAACAGTCATGTCTGAGTAAACTAAAAACTTTTTGGCAAATAGGGGATCCAAGATGGCAGAGTACATAACACTGTGCCTGCTTCGACCCCTGAACACATTAAAATTATGACCAAATTATAGAACAATCAACCATCTAAGACAACCATCTGAAGTCTAGCTGAAGAGAAGTTTTTATTACTAAGGCTACAAAGAAGAGGTCACGCTGAGACTGGTAGGAGGGGCAGAGACCCCAAACCTGTGCATGGTGGCGGATGTCTTGGCTGCAGAGTTTCCCCAGAGGAGGGAGGGACCCCAGCCCCACACTGAGTGCCGCAGTTCAAAGTACTGGTGCTGGGAAGAGGAGCCCCACATCTGGCTATGAAAAACAGTAGGGATTCTGACTGTCCAGGTGGGATAAAGTGCCTGCTCACAGACTCAGTCACTCACTGGCACTCACCTGGGGCTCTGGCAGAAAGACATTGACTTAAGGGGTGTTAAAGGCATACAGGGGGAAAACTGAGGCTTGTGGCTTTGGGGCGAGGGCTGGAGGACAGTTATCACTTTTTCAGAGGTGGATCCTGCTTCCTCCGAAGCAGCCAGTGGGCAGTCTCATCTTTCCTGTGTTGCGCCCCCATATGGCCAAGTCTAACCTGATTGGTCTGGTGAGCTCCACTCACTCCATCCTGCCAACTCGCTGGGATCCCACCCTACCCAACGCCCTCAATGTCAGGAGCACTTTCTCTCGTGAGCAGCAAATCCTGCCAGCATTGCACTGTTTCTTAGAAAACTATCAGAGTGTGCAGGCCTCAGGGGGGCAGTGACTGGCCTCATTGTGCTCTGAGACTTGCTGAGTAGCTCCATGCTCAACACTGGCACTAAATAAGAATCTCCAAAAGCACCCAATGCAGGTGACCAGGGAGACTAGGCCAGGGCCCCATTGGGTACATATTATATAAGCTTACTCAGCAATACTAGGAGACACAGCGAATTTACGTAGTACATAGAAACAAACACAGAAAGGCATTCACAATGAGGAAATAAAGTAATACATCCCAAATAAAAGAACAGAAGAAAACTCAAAAAAAAAAAAAAAGAACTAAATGAGATAGCATCAAGCAACTTATTGATTAAAGAGTTCAAAACAATGATTATAAGGATACTCAGGGAACTTAGTGAAAATTTCAATAAAGAGATAGCAAATATAAAGAAAGACATAATAACCATAAAAAAGAACCAGTCAAAAATGAAGAATACAATAATTGAATTTCAGAATGCAATAGAAGGAATCACAGCAGACTGGATGGAGCAAAGGATCAAATCAGAGATTTGGAAGACAACGGAGTAGAAAACATCCAATCAAAACAGAAAAAAATTTGTTTTAGTTTAAACTAAAATTTGTTTAGTTTAAGGGGCCTCTGGAACATCAAGCATAACAACATCTGCATCATAGGAGTACCAAAAGAAGAAAAGAGAAAGCAAGGAATTGAGAACCTATTTGAAGAAATAATGACTGAAAACTTCCCTGACCTGGTGAAGGAAATAGACGCAAGTACAGGAAGCACAGAGTGTCCCAAATAAGATGAACCCAAATGGGCCCACACCAAGACACATCATGAGTATTATGGCAGGGGTTAAAGACAAAGAGAGAATCCTAAAAGCCACAAGGGAAAGGCAACTAGTAACTTACAAGGAAGCTCTCATAATATAGGCTGACCAGGCATACCATTTTACTTTTTTTTTCTTTCTTTTTTCCCCTCTCCCTCCCTCCCCTCCTCCTTTCCTCCCTCGCTCTCTCCACCTACCACCCCCACCCACACCTACCCACCTTTTTTTTTTAAATGAAACAAAGAGGTAGTTTATTGAAAAGAAATTACACTCCTAAGAGGTAGGACTTGAGCAGGAAAATGGCTCAAGAGTGGCATATCATTTTAAACAGGACAGAGAACAACAGTACTGTCCCCATTTCAAATAGTATATATGGTCAGCCTAGTCTCACTGGGCTAAATTCAAGGTGTCAGTAGGCTGACCATATGTACTGTTTGAAACAGGTCAGTACCATTGTTTTCTGTCTTGTTTAAAACAGTACATCTAGTCAGTCTACCATGATATTGTCAGCTGATTTCTCAACAGAAACTTTACAGGCCAGAAGGGATTGGCATGAAGTATTCAATGTGATGAAAAGAAAGGACCTACAACTACCGGTACTCTATCCAGCAAGGCTATCATTTAAAATTGGGGAGTTCCCTGATGGTGTAGTGGCTTAAGGCTTCGGCGCTGGCTCTGTCAGTGCTGCGGCCTGGGTTTGATTCCCAGTCAGGGAGCTGCCCACATACCAAAAAGCAAAAAAAAAAATAAAATAAAATAAAATAAAATTGGACAGAGGGAGCTTCCCTGGTGGTGTGGTGGCTAGGCTTCAGCGCTCTCAATGCCTCTGCCTGGATTTGATTCCCAGTCAGAAAACTACCCCAAAAATAAATAAATAGATAAATAAATAAATAAGTAAATAAATAAACAAATAAAAAAATTGAACAGATGGTTTCCCAGAGAAGAAAAAGCTAAAGGAATTCATCACCACCAAACCAGTATTACAAGGAATGTTAGAGGGACTCCTTTAACACAGAAGAGAAAAGGTCAAAATTGTAAATATTAAAATGGCAATAGCTACATATCTATCAACAAATACTTGTAATGTAAATGGATTAAATGCTTCAATCAAAAAATAGAATAGCTAAAAGGATAAAAAAATAAAATCTTTGCATATGCTGTTCACATAAGACTTAACTTCTGATTGAAAGACACACATAGACGGAAAGTAAAGGGACGTTAAAAGATATTTCATGAAAATGGAAATGAAAAAAGTAGAAAAAACTGGGGTAGCAATACTTGTAGCAGACAAAATAGACTTTAAAACAAAGGCTGTAACAAAAGACAAAGAAGGACCTCGTAATCTAACTTTTGGGTATTTATTCGAAGAAACACGAAAAGCTACTTTGAGGGGACATGTGCCTCTACATGCTCATTGCAGTATTATTTACAAAATGTAGAGTCAGCCTGGATGTCTGTCAATGGATGAACAGATGAAGAGGAGGTGGTACATATACACAGTGGAATATTGATCATCATGGAAGGCAATGGGTTCTTGCCATCTGCGGTGGAATACATGGACCTAGAGGGAATGGTGCTGAGTGAAGTATCAGACAGAGACAGTGTTACAATGTGATTTTGCTTATATGTGGAATCTAAAAAAGAAAATAAACAAGCAAAACAGAAACAAACTTATATTATAGATACAGAAAACATTTTGAAGGTTGCCAGAGGTGAGGGGGAAAGGGGTTTGGTTAAGGGCAAGGGATTAAGAAATATAAATTGGTTGTTACACAGTAGTTATGGAGATGTAGGGTATAGCATGAAAATGGAAATGAAAAAAATAGGCAATAATATTGTAATAACTATGTATGGTCTCAGACAGGTAGTAGATTTGTTGGGCTGATAGATGGGAGAGAATTGAGGGGAAGGGTGAACAAAGTGAAGGACTTGAGAAGCACAAATGGGTAGTTAGAAAATAGTCACGAGGTTTTAAAGATAAGCATAGAAAATATAGTCAATGACATGGTAATAACTATGCATAGGGCCAGGTGGGTACTAGATGAGTCAGGAGGATCGCTTCTTAAACTATGCAAATGTCTAACCACTGTGCTGGATACTTGAAATTAATATAAAACAATACTGAATGTCAACAGTAATTTAAAAATTAAAAAGAGGGGAAAGGTGAAGGGAAATAAGAGGTCCAAATTTCCACTTATAAAACAAATAAGTCATGGGGATGATGTGTGCAGCATAGGGAATACAGTCAATAACATTGTGACAGCCTGGTATGCTGTCAGATGGTTGCTGGACTTACTACGCTCATCACTTCTTTAGGTATAGAAATGTTAAATAACTTCTTTAGGTACAAAATGTTAAATGGTGTACCACTGAAACTTATATAATATCATATGTTAACTGTATTTTCAATAAAAATCTTTAAAAACCACAATGAGATATAATCTTAAATATGTCAGAATAACTATTACCAATAGTGAACAAATAAGAAATACTAGTGAGAATGTAAAGAAATAAGAACACTCATGCACTGTTCATAGGAAAATAATATGGTGCAGTCACTATTTAAAATAGTATGAAGCTTCCTCAAAAAATTTGAAACAGAACTACCCTATGACCCAGCAATTTCACTTCTGGGCATTTATCCAAAGAAAAAGAAAGCATTAATTGAAAAAGGTCCAGGGCAAGAAGAGGTACAAACCTCCAGTTATAAAATAAGTAAGCCACGAGGATGCAATGCCCAGCATGGAGAATATATTTAATAATGCAACGTCTTTGTATAGTGACAGATGGTTACTAGACATATTGTGGTGATCACATCATAAAATATATAAATCAAAAAGTATATAAATGTAGAATCACTATTTTGTACACCTGAAACTAATACAGTATTGCATATCAAGTATAATTTAATAAAAAACAAGAAATTAAAAAGTAAGACATTTTGATCATATACACATACATATATACCCATACCTACACTGTAAAATGCATTTGGGGAAAAAATGCACAAGAATAGCATGAAAGTTTTGAAAAAGAAAAAGTAACTTAGAATTTAATTGGTCTATCAGCTTACTGGCATACTTAAATTATACTATTGTAATAAAAACAATTGCTATATCAATAGAAAAAAATGAAACAGAATTTGAGAAATGAGCAACAGATCCATTGATATAAAGGCGTATATTTTATAAGGTATAAAGGGGTTGTTTCAGGTAAATACAGAAAAGATATACTACTCACATAAATGCTTCTTAAAAAACAAATAAAACTAGACCTTTTATCTCACTCTATATGCAAATAATAAATTTCAGAATTTCAAAAGGAATAAAGAGCTAAATATTAAATAAATAAAGCTTTTATTTATTTTTTTGTTTGTTTTAAAATATGTTAGTAGGGGAGGTATTCCTGCGCAGGCATTAACAGCATAAGTCTCAGTAGAATAGGCAGACAGATTTGATTAAAGAAAAAAAATGTAAACTATTAACTTTACTAAACAGCTTATGCAACACTACAGGACACATCAATATTTCTGAAAAATATTTTCAACATATAATCAGACTAAAGTTTAATATGGAGTATCATACATATATGTGTGTATATATAAAACACCTCTAAATTGTTAAGAAAATAATAAAAAGTCTACGAAATCACAAATTACGTCAAATAGTATTTCTAATGATATTTTGCAGTGGCCAATAAATATATAAAAAATGTATCTAGCCCTGCCCACACCAATAAAACAGTACTAATATGCCTAACACTTGTTGAGTGCTTGCTACTGGCCAGCCACGCTTAGGGTTTGACCTCTGCTAATTATCTAAGCCTTACATCCAACTTTGGTAGGTATTTTTGTTTTGTTGTTGTTGTCGTTGTTGTTTTATTCTAAGATTAGTATAATTCTTTTAAAAAGATTAATAATATTCTGTGTTAGGATGAGGAAAAAAATTTAATCTCAAGCATTCTTGGTGGAAGTATAAATTGATAAAATCTTTGAAGGGCAATATAGCAAACTCTTTAAAAGCATCTAAAACATACCGTTGGCCCCAAAATTTCAGTCTAGGAAGCTACCATTAAGAAACAGTTGAGATAGGCAGAAGACATTTGAAAATGAATGTTATGGCATCCTCATTGGTAGAGTTAAGGTGCATGTCAGTAAATATGCTGCTGATGAAACAATTTGGATCATATCTCTATAAAAGAAAATAGCATTCATCTTTTAATAAAAATGAAGTAGGTTTATATAAACTGATATGGAATGATTGCAAAACTTACATGCTTACTGTTCCCTGAAAAAAGCAAATTGCAGACACAAACTTGTATTTTAAAGAAGAGAGGAAGGAAGGAAACAAGAAGGTTGGTTGGTTTGCAGGTGTGAGTGCATGGGTAATTGCTCAGAAAAGAGATTAGATAAATCGGCAACAAGCTATTTTCACTGTTTCCAGTGGTTTCTGCTGGAGAGGGGAACAGAAGTGTGTGTAGCTGGAAGGCATGGAGGGAAAGATGATAAACTTTAACATTATATCAGTAACATTAATCCCAGTAGCTATCGCTTGAGTCTTTTACACTGAGATGTTCATAAAATGAAAACAATTATACAAAGGAAAGTAAGTAATCAAAGTGATGAAACTGAAACTGAACCCACAGAAAACACTGACAATAAGATTAAAAACTATGGACAGCATAGTAGAGCCATAGTTGCATGTATCATTCCCATTTGGGGTCACGGCAGGGATATACAACATCTGGAATGCAAATATGGTTAGTCTAGAGATCTAGGATCTAGGATCTCTAGACTTTTTTTTTTAAGAAACCCAAATTAATCCTTTATATAAACTTCATATCTTTCTATTTAAGGAAAGACCAGGATACAATGTTGGGTGGTTTTTTTTTATAACATCTCAAATAATTTCAGTAAGATCTGTAGGCAATTCAGCCTGGGGCTTTCAGATAGCCTTTCATTTTACCTGCATGGAGCTGTATCGTTAACACAAGATTGATCTCGAATTAATTCCACAGACAGATGCAGAGGTCGCTGTAGCAGGAATAACTTTAGGCTCCTATTCTCTTTTTCTCATGAAAACACGTGCATCATTGCTCATTACAGTCAATCAGACTCACAACACTTCACCTGGGTGGAAAGAATAGGTCCCATTGTCCATTAGTAACCAGGTTACACTGCCCTTTCATGGCTGCAGTTAACACCTATCATTTCCTCCAGGCACCGATATTGTGAATTAGGATCATTCAGCTCTGAAGTGGGTTAAGCATTGTGTGTGCAGCACTTCCTTTGTCAGAAGCATAAGTTCAAGGTTGCTGAACCTCTGTCCTTGCTGTTGAGCTGCCCATAAAAGAGTCAGTACGGAGACCCACAGCAGGACCCCTGTATTTAGAAAAGGAGCTCCGGGTGTCTTGTTAACATGTTGTTACCATGCAACAAGCCTGAGACTCAGAACAACAGGAGGATTACAGCACCTAGATATGGGCTTTCCTTTCTGTTTGCAGTGGGGACCTCTGGGAACGAGGGAGCCACCAAACCTCTTCTAAATGCTTCCACACATTTCAAGTAGAGGCAGCAAACGGGAGCCGAGCAAGGAGGCTGCAGCCAACCCCCAGCTGTCTCCAAGCAAGACAAGCAGAAGAGGAGTGGGGGGTAAAGAGGCAGTATTTAGTATGTTTTCAGAGAAAGTATAATAATATATGAGTCACTTAGTGACATAAAAAAATTAGTTCCTATGCTCTCACAAGTTTAAAACTATAAGAGTATATTTTATTTTTCAAAAACTAAACCTGCCTCTGTAGGAGTATCTAAAGTGAGCACATGTCAAAGATTTATTTAACTCATTTAATGGTCGAGCCAAAAAAATACTAAAGCTAGTTCAAAGAGGATTTGAGAAACTCAGTCAGATTATATATATATATATATAGGTTCTGAAAAAAAAATGCCAGAATAGGATTGGTAAATTAGATACACAAAACTAGTTAAAGTCTTACAGGGCAATAAAACGAACGTCTAGGGTTACTTGCTTTGGACAAACTTGCCTTGATATCAATTGTATAAAAATAAATATTTACCCTTACAGAGTGATAAAATATACTAATCAACACTAAGTAGTAAGCATACCCATATGTGTGTGTGCATGCGTGTGCATGTGTGTGTGTGCGTGTGTGTGTGCCTGTGTGCGCGTGTGTGTGCGTGTGCATGTGTGCGTGTGTGTGCGCGTGTGTGTGTGTGCGCGCACGCGTGTCTGTGTGTGCGTGTGTGTGTGTGCGTGTGCGTGTGTGTGTGCGTGTGCGTGCGTGTGCGTGTGTGTGCATGTGCGTGTGTGAGTGTGTGTGTGTGTGTGTGTGTGTGTATAAAGAATCACACCCCTAGAGAACTACATAAACTTTGAGTAGCCTAATGGACAATGTTCAATTTTGACACTGAAAGTTCAATTTTGACACTGAAAGAACATGCAGTTGTCTTTTCTTCCATTTCTAACTTTGTTTACTTGTTTGTGTTTTCCTACACAGCTGTGCCCTTGGTAGTCTTTGGATGGTGGAGAGATATTACCATACTCATCTATAGAATTACAAAGCGCTATGGCTAAATGTTCGCATTCCTCCCAAATTCAATTAAAGTCCTAATTCACAATATGGTGGTATTTCAAGGTGGGGCCTTTGGGAGGCGCTTAGGTTCAGATGAGGTTGTGAGGGTGGAGCTCACGTGATGGAATTCAGGCTTTTATAGGAAGACACGAGAAAGATATTCCCTCTTCTCTCTCTCTGTCTCTCTCTGCAGGATGTTCGCTCCCCCATCTCTGCATATGTGTAGGTCAAATGACAAGAACTCAATTTTGTGCAAGGGTTAGGGACGAGTTCTTAGAACTCAGCAAACTCGACTTAATTCTGCACTCTGCCACGTACTAGACATAGATAATATAAGACCAAAATAGCACCCGCCTCACAGCATTGAAAGGAGGAGAACTGAAATGAAATAAATAATCCAAGCAAAGTGCTCACTAGACTGCCTGGCACTTACTAAATAGTTTCTTCTTTTTAATGTAGTTGTGGTTGTTTCTTGCAACTAAGTTCTATCATCATTCATAGTCTGCAGACTGTGGTCAAATTTAATTTAGGATTCAACTTGGGAAAAGGAGGAAATCTTCCAAAATAATAATTTTGCAAAGTGTAATTTCCCCCTGGCTAAAAAATGTCATCCTAGAACTGGCTTTCCAAGAATTTTAGAGAAGATTTTAAGCACAGATTGGCTTAAGGATTATAGAAGGAAAAGTGAGAAATGAAACAGAAGTTAAATTTAATGCTGGTACTAGATATAAAGCTGATTAAGAGGATGTTAAGATGGGGTGGATAAGCAATGTAAGATTGACCTCACAAGATGGTTTAAAAAGTCAGATATGACTTTATCTTCCTAATACGTCTCTGTCATTTTATAATCTAAAAGGGGGCTGAAAATATCTGTCCAACCTACCTCACAGGATGATGTGAAGATTAAAAAAACAGAGAAAAGCTCTAAAAGTACGTTCTGCTCATTCACCTAATAGGATCCTTACCTTTTTATTCTGCTTACTAGGTCAGTAGGAGGCCAGGAAACTCAGGCATTCGCATTCTACTCTGAGTTATACAATGAGATTTAAACATCTCTTGAATAAGAACAAGACTCCCCAACCTCCCTTCTGCCTTTTTGTTATAAGTTTTCTATTTGAGATGCAATGGATACAGTCCACATATGTTTCAGTTTGTATCTATGTTTTCCATTGAACAAAGGTTAGACATTTGCAGAATTTTTTTAGAATTCCATTGCTATATTTATTTTAAATGACTTCATTGAGGTGTAACCTTTACAGCATAAATCTACTAAGTATAATTTATGATTTTTTAGTAAATTTATAGAGTTGTGCGACGATGATCACAGTTTTAAGACCTTTCCAACACACAAAAGGATCTCACATGCTCAACTCTTCCTCCCCATTTTCCATGCCCAGCCACAAGCAACCCTGAACTCCTTTTTCCTGTATAAATTTGCCTTTTCCAGGCATTTCATAAAAATGGGAACATGCAACATTTTGTAACTTGTGTCTGATGTCTTTTATATAGCATAAATGTTTTAAGGTTCATTGATATTTAAGCATGATTCTATAGTTTGTTTCATTTTATTGCTGAATAGTACATTGTGTGGACTATTCAACAATAAAATTGTCTTTATCCAATTCACCATTGATGGACATTTGCATTGTTTCCAGTTGTCTGATATGAATAATGCTTCTATGAGCTTTTGTGTACAAATCTTTTTATGAACATATATATATTCATTTCTCTTTTTTTAACATATATATTCATTTCTTTTTAGTAGATACGTGAAAGTAGAATCAGTGGGTCATATGGTCAGTTTATGTTGAAAATTTTATTAAACTGCCAAATTCTTTTTCAAAGTAGCCGTGTCATTTCACATCTCCATTAGCAATGTATGAGAGTTCCAGTCTTTCCACATCCTCACTAACTTCTTTTATAGTCTTTTTAATTGAAATGGTATCTCATTGTGGTTTTAATTTGCATTTTTCTAATGAGGAATAGTTTAAGCATCTTAAATGTACTTCTTAACTATCAACTTTTTTTGATAAATGTCTATTTAAGCCATTTTTTAAAAGTAGATTGTTCATCTTATTATGATTGAATTGTAAGTGTTCTTCTCATACTCTGTATGCTAGTCTTTTATTGAATACAGAATTTGAAAATATTGTCTCTCTTACTGTGACTTGCCATTTAATTAATGGTGCCTTTAGAAACTTAAAAGTCTTAAATTTTGAAAATGTCCAATTTATTCCTTATGAATTATGTTTTTGGTATTATATCTAAAAACTCTTGGCCTAACCCAGAATCGTGAAGATTTTGTACTATGTTTTATTTTCGTTTTATACGTTTAACTCTTATATTTGGGTCTACAATCCATTATTAACTAATACTTGTGTACAGTGTGATCCAAAGATCAAAATTAATTATTTTGCATATGGATATCCAATACTCAATACCATTTGTTGAAAAGAACATTCCTTGCTCAGTAAGTTACCTTGGCACTTTTGTTGAAAAAATCAATAGATTATAACATAAGGATTTTTTCTTCCAGACTCCACATTCTGGTCTATAAGCTATATGTATAAGGGTATACAAGTGCTATTCTTTCTTGATTATTATAGAAATTTCCAGTGTTTCCAACCCTACATCTTTGAGATCATCATTTAGAAATCCAGAAATATAAAAAAGTTTGTAATCTGTACTTTGTATACACAATTCATAGAACCAAGATGATTACTATCAATATTATGATTTATTTATACTAGCAAATTTATAATGTACTGTCACATAAAATATAGTATCACTGACAATTGTATTAATAACAAAAACCACCTGGGAGCCTACAGATTTTATAGATTTCTCAGATTAAAGCTACAAGTGAGGACAGTTCGCAAGAATTAACTTCTCCTTAAATACAATCCATGTTTGGTTGTACATGAACTAATCAAAGTATGACAGACATTTTTGGTTTTCCTTCCATAAGTCATTGTCCCTGCCTGCTTTATTAACAGAACCTCATTTTGTTTAGGTGTGACAAGCAATGTTCTCACGGAAGAATTTTTTGCATGAGGCCAGATAGTAAATGTTTAAGTCTTTGCTGGCCATAAGGTCTCTATCATTTTAGCAGAAAAGCATCCATAAGCAATACAGAAATTAATGGGTGAGGTTAATTTTCCTAAAATTATATTTGTATCAGTAGTTAACAGGCAGGATTTGACCTATAGGCCTTGTTTCCCACCTCTGATGTATTAGTTTTTTGGGGCTGTCATCACAAAGTACCTTCAACTGAGGGGCTTAAACCAGAAATTTATTCCCTCATAGTTCTGGAGGCCGGAAGTTTGAAATCAAGGTGTTGACACAGCCATGTTCTCTCCAAAGTCTTTAGGAATGAACTGTTTCTCGCATCCTTCAGCTTCTGATCTGTCATTCCTGGTTTGGGAGTATATCCCTTCAATCTCTATCTCCATCTTCACCTGACTTTTCTCTTGGTGTCTGTTTGTGTACTTTCCTCCTTTTACTATAAGGATATTTATCATTGTATTTAAGACTACTTAAATAGAGGATGATTGCATGTCTAAATCCTTAACTAAATACATTTATAAGGACCTCATTTCTAAATAGTCACATTCTGAGATTCCAGGTGAACATACATTTTTACCTAGTCTAGTCCCATGATGATAATCCCAGTCTCTGTGGCCATTAACTGTTGAGCAGAGAGTACATGAGTCACTTATAGCCTGTGAGACTAAAACAGTTAAATCTTGGGTCATCTGGTTTTAAAAGTACTGGCACAACTCTTACACTTCCCAACATGGATGTTGGTTTGGAGACAAGATGCTAGGAATGAAGGCAATCACCTGCAACCATAATGGAATAGCCAAAAGTGCTGAAAAGCTAATACAAAGTCTTCACATCACTGACATGCAGAATGAACCAATTTTGCAGTTTCCTAACTCTGGACTTTTTGTTATAAAAAATAATAAAATTCTTATTGATTAAGACATTGAATTCAAGTTTACTGTTACTTGCAGTCAAATCATTCTAACCATTCCACAAGGTATTCTTAGAAGATAGCAACTAGAAGCTATAATGGTTCAGAAAGTTGTTGATCAGCCCTCTAGCAATAGAAGAAACACCAGCACAAATCCATTTTCTTTTCAAATGTTCTCACTTTGACACTGCCTCACTGAGCAAAAAGACTATAAGCAATCTTTCAAATTTAATTCTGGTATATAATATGGAGACTAGGCAGAAAGAAACTTGAAACACCCTGTGGGAATGGCAATAATTCGTTCAGAAAAATGGTACTATCCAGAAAAAAGAAAGGAAATAAAGTGGAAATTATAAAAAAGAAGATTGCTTCTTTCTGTCTGATAACTTGGAAGATTAACCTGGGTAGGCAGCAATTCCTGTGTAACTTGTAACTTCCACAGCTAAAAAGAGAAAGAGACCATAACAGTAAGCAGAGGTAGACAGTACAGGCAGAAAAGAGAGGTTGTGGATTTGAGCTAAAATCATTGTCCTTGACTCAATGTGATACAGGTATGGTGACCAAGAAGCATGTTGATAAAAGCTTTGGTATGCCAGCCCATGTAACAAAATAAAGCATTGAGTATATAGTATATTCTTAAAATGTTATGTAAATACGTGTTCTCTATATTTAATGTCCAGAATATGATCAAAATGACTATATGACAAAGACACAGAAGAATGAGATCCATAATAAAAAGAAAAGGTAATGAATGAAGACCAATCCCAAAACAACCCAGATGATGGAATTAGTAGATAAGGATTTTAGAAGAAGCTATTGTAACTATGTTCAAGAATAAAAGAGAAAATGCATCAACAAATAAGAAATATCTTCAGAGAAATATAAAGTTCTACAAATGCTCAAATAATGGTAGCATTTTAATAGTTTACTTTATATCTATGAAATAATTCTGCATCTATTTTCTTAATAAAAAGAGCATATATTGTTGGTCACCTTCACACTATATTATCTTGGAGCTGAAATAGTGTGGTAGCAGATAGCCTGGCAAAGAAAGAGTATTGCACACTGAGTAAAGAAAGCCAGACCTCACCTCAACTACAAGAATTTCTATATGACATTAAGTGGGACATTGAACCTCAAGGGGCATTATTACATTTCTCTATTAAATATGAGGTGAGATATAAATAATCTCCAAACTATTTGCTATAGACCATGATTTTCTTACAGTCCCAATGCAGTTAGTAAAATTTAAGACCAACATACAGGTCTCCAACTTATCACTAACACTTGAACTAAAAGAAAACAGAGAATCTTAATTAAACATGTATCAGTGTATAATCTTCAGTTATTTCTCTGTAGGTTAATATAATATGGTTCCAAACTCAGATCCCAGTTTACCCCATATAAATCCTATAATGTGCCCCAGGAAAAGGGCTTAGAGCAGGGGTTCCCAATCTTTTTCCATTTGTGTACCCCTTTTAAAACCGTTTCTATAAATTGTACCTGTTGTTTTTAAAGCAACTGTTTTTAAATACTGACACTTTTATTCAGTACTTATTTTAATGTAAAATAGTGAAAGTGAGGTAATAAATTAGAAAAGAAAAATTACTACATTAAAAGTACAAACCACAGATTTAATTTTACAATATTCATAACAGTTAAATATTGAAAATGATGACCAAGTATTTATCAAATTTTTAATTTATTATTAATAATATTTGTATTATCTGAAAAGTCTATAATAGTTGTTATGCAGATCACTAGCTCATTAAAACATTGCTAGTGAGATCATTGAGTTTGTTTTGATGAACTTAGATTTTTTTGTTTTGTTTTGTTTTTTAGGTAGTTCCCTAGCTGGGAATCGAGCCCAGGCCATGGTATCGAGAGTACCAAAGCCTAGCCACCACACTACCAGGGAACCCCTTGAACTTAGTTTCTTGAAATCAGGCTCAAAAGATGCAAGATACAGTCTTAAATCTGGACTTTCATTAGGCTTGTTGCAGTACTTATTTTTTATAAAGGTGTAAGAAGAAAAAGCTCTCTCCACTAGTTCAGTATTAGCAAATGCCAAGAAGTGTTTGAGTGTCTTCACTGAGCTGTTTCTATTTCTCACTGACATCTACTCAGAAGGTAATAAGATGCTTTTTTAAATCAAATTTTTAAAAAGAATTGGTTGAAAGTTTGATTAACTGCTCTTTCTCATTGCTTGATAGTTTAGCTTCTTTGAAGAATTTTTCAGTGAAAGGATCTGCAATTCAGTTGTTTTCTTTTCCATGTCAAGGGAACTACTTATAAAAGGACACTTTAAGACCTTCCAAGATATTCTCTGTCACATTTTAGGCTAGGTGGAAATCATTCTCAGATAAGAAGTTGTGCAGTTTCAAAAACTTCAGACTGACTCTTTCAATAAATGCTTTCCAAAAGTCCAGTTTTTTAATCATTGACTCAATTTAGTTGGTTACTTTGAATATAGTGATTGAGCAGTTATGAAGTCCCAAGTTGAGTTTATTTATTTCTAGAAAAATATCTGATATATACACAACACTTTGAAGCCAATCACTGTCCTGAAACTTTGGAGCAAGAAAAAAATGATGGTCTTCAAAAAACACCTGGACTTCAAGTCTAAGTTCAAACATCCATGTGTGTACTTTGCATGGAATAACCACCTTACCTCTGTGTGCAAAACTAATGTGCTATGAATGCTGCTCATTTCTTCACACAGTGCTTTAAACAATCTGGAGTTTTGTGGTTATGACTTAATAATATTTAAAACTTTCATAGCCTCATCAGGAACATCTTTCAGTTCACTAGAAAGAGGCTTGGATGCAAGACTGTCTACGAATGCAGCAGTGACTTCATGGTACATGGGGAGCTACTTCTTTAATTCAGCTGCATAAGACTATAAAACAATCCGGCATAGGCTTGCCTCCATCAGTGCATACAGGACAACAATTCAACCAACTAATGTCCTTTTCAATAAAATAACCACTGGTTGCATTAAAAATATCTTCACCTGTGTTACACTCTGTCAGTGGGTAACAAAGCAACAGGCGTTCCTCAATTTCATTTTCTACTAAGTACCTCACAATGATGAGCAAAAATAGATAAATCAGCAACATCTACATTTTCATCGACCTGGATGGAAAACAATTTACTTTTTCTAATTCTATCTACTACTACAGTTTCAACATCATCAGAGATTTCCTGAATTTGTTGAGACATTGTATTGTTTGAAAAAGAGACAGTATTGATTTTGAAAGTGTTCTTTCCTAAACATACAAAAAATGGTATTCTTAACACAAGAAGAAATTAAATCTTCAGCTATGATGTGGTTTTTACCATATTTATCTATGTGATAAGCAATATGGCATGAAACCTCAACTGCATTCTCATTGTCTTTCTTTTCTGACATCATATGTGAAGTAACAGTTAAGATGCTTTTCTAAGTGCTGAAAATAATGTATTTCTTTGTTTTTAGATATAGCATGTATAATTTCTAAATGTTGTATAAGTAGAGAAGGTTTCATGCAATTATTGGATAATATTTTCCTTCACACAAAACACACAAAAACTTAGGACAGTCATATCCCCTACAACTGATAACCCATATTTAATATACTCTTCAGAGTATTTTCTTCTCTTCTGTGTAGTATCTGAGGCCACACCTTTTTACTATTTCACAGTGTGGGTGTGCTCATAGCTGCGGACATGTGTTGAGAAGTACTTGGTGATAGATTATTATCCACATCAAGTTTTGGTTTTTTTAACCATTCTTGTTTTAACCACTGATCCATAACTGACACATTCAAAAATCACTGACAATCATAACTGAAACTATGTTAAACATTAAATTAAAAAATTACTTGAATCACAATTAAAGACAACACACTTACTTTTACTCAGTCAATAACTAAATTGATCAAACAATCTGGCTACAGATGTATTTTATATGTTTGGGGAAGTTCTAGAAATGTCAAATGTTTTCTTCTAAAACTGTGTGTAATGATTGGTAGAAGAGCAGTTGGGGGAAGGATTCATAGCCATGCTTTCACCAATCATCATTCACTAATGTGATTTAATTTTGAAGTATCTCCATTAAAGATGATTCAAACTTAACATTTATTGTTCCATAATTACCATTTTGATTTTTTTATTACACTTGTTTTTCCACCATTACTGATTATTTTTTGCACACCTTTGAAAGGCCCAGCACATACTCTTGTGGGTACGTGTACCACTGCTTGGGAACTGATGGCTTAGAGGGGCACTGGACTAGATGCTCTAGTTTGAGAGTAAGTATTAAGCATTATTTCTCTCTCAATTTAGATTTAGTAGAATTACATTTAGAAAGCAAAACAATTCATATTACACCAAGTTCAGGCAATGTTTGAGCATCAAAAAAAAAATTTTAAGTCTCTTCTATGAATCTCATTAAAATAAAGTGGGTGGTGACTGAATTGAAAATTTAATCAGAATGTGTTTCTGTTGTGAGTATGTGCATTTTAAAAACCCACTTATTTAATATACGGTCCTAGAGAAGGATGTTTTTTAAAGGTTTGATTAGATACTGGAATGTTAAACACTGACAGAAAAAAATAGATATTTATCATTTATTGCTTTGCCTTTCACTTTTATAGAGAATAATTATTTATTTAATTTCCCTAGAAGTTCGATTTTTATCCTTTGACAAACAAGTCCCGAACATAAAGACAAGCCAGATATATAGATTGCTTAAAAATGGATGTGTGTTTTAAAACTTCACTGCTTTTTATGCCAACGCGTGGAACTGACCGCCCTGGTGATCCTTGGGGAATCTGCAGGCGGGTGTTGGGTGGACTAGCTTTCTAACTGCAACTCAAGGACTTTTCACTTAAGTCCAGGCCACCACTCTCCAGCCCAGAATCCTCCAGGTGTTGTAGTGACTGTGTCCTCACATGGCATAAACTTTGCCCTAGATAAGAGACCTGGATGTCTACATTGTACAGATGGAGATCAAAGAAAGTCAAAACAAATATGAATGTCTGGGGACAGATCCTACATGTGAACTCAAACACACAGTTTGTCTAAATAGTAATGCGATACTTAGATGTAGATGAAAGGAAATCCATCCACACAGGATTCTAGGGGAAAGAAAAGAGAATTTATGTCCACTGTGGTTTCACGGAATCACATATTCTTAGGTTTGAAAGGAACTTTAGCAGCCATCTAATCCAACTACATCCTCAAAGCAGGAATCCTGAAAGTCAGCAATTCTCCTTAGGATTTTAGGAATTGACATGAGAAGAGCCAAATTAAGGCTTACTAGTTACCAGGGCAATTAAAGTTGCAGAGCTTTAGAAATCAAGTTCCATTTTGTTTTCATCCTAATTACCTCAGGATTCCAGATTCTGGGTTCTAAAAAGTCATTTTGAACATATTGACTGATATCATGTCTCAGATACGAATCAGTAAAACTGCAGTGTTAATCCAAGCTTGTCTAACCCAGGGCTCGCCGGCCACATGCAGCCCAGGACAGCTTTGAATGCAGCCCAACACAAATTTGTAAACTTTCTTAAAACATTATGAAATTTTTTTGCGGCCTTATTTTTTTTTTAAGTTTATCAGCTATCGTTAGTGTAAGTGTATTTTATATGTGGCCCAAAACAATTATTCTTCTTCCAATGTAACCCAGAAAACCCAAAAGATTGCACATCCCTGTCTCCATTAGGCCTATCAAGGGCAGGATATTATAAGCCAGCATGTTCCTAGTCTTGTGCTGAGAGATTTTTTAAAGTATGAATGATTTTTGCCCTAAAGAATTTTATAACCTTAGCTTAGAAACAAGAGTACATATATTGTCCAATGCAGGCACACTGTTGTTTTCTTGAAGTAAAAATATTTGAAAGTGTGATAAATATTTATTGAGCATTGACTATATGCTGGCAAAGGTTAGAGAGTTTGGGAATGATTTAGCTGGAGGCATAGAAGCCTGGGGTAGAACCCAACTACTTTCTAATATATAAAAATTACCTTAAATAAGATGTTGATTAACGATTATTAATGTAAATCCAGATGCTAGACTAAATGAAAAATAAAATGTAAAGGAAAAGATCTCAAAACATTAGTATCCTAACTATAAATGTGATGGAAAAGATTATTTATTTTAGGGAAGCTATGTCATGATCTCCTCAGAGAATTTTGAGAATAGGTCAAACATTCATTTCTCTTGACCAGAGATAGGAAAACACATCTTGATGGCAAAGATGTCACTTGATAGTTACCAAGGTCGCCTTCTTTATATTATAAAATGAAACAGAGAGGTCTGGAGTTGGATAAGAGAAATGAATGACCCTTAAGAGTTTCAATTTTTTTCACCACTTACTTAGAACAAATAAACAACGATGAGTCTACATTTTCCCCCATTGGGATTATTTTCACCCCTGGAAGTTTGCATTACTAATTAATGGTATGTTCTCAGGTGACTTAAAAGACACAGTCCTGAATCCAAAGTTCATTTATCAAAACAAAAGTTTGTTTTGCCTCCTTCCCTAAGCTGAAAAAGACTCTATTCTCACAAAGAGGTAAAGAAAGTTAACTACTGATTTTTGAAACCATAGAATATTGCTACCAGATCACCTTGAATGTGGGGTCAATTTTCTTAGAACACAAAATACCAAAAAAAAAAAAAAATGTAGGGTAAATTATTTTATTTTTTATTTAAACCCATTTTTTCTTGTTTTTGTTTGTGTTTTGTTTTTGTTTTTGAGAGGCTAACTAGTTTCTAGAAGCTCCAACATCAGTCTTGTGATTCTTGTATATTCTATTTCTGGGTTATATACTAGATTCAATTTGGGGGTTTCCTTCATGTCTAGTGAATGTTCCCACTCAGAAAACCCAAACTCCAGCAAGGTTTTTGGCAAGCATATGAATGGTACAATTTAAGGGTGTCACAAATCGATTTCATCTCTCTACCATTACTTAAAATAATTCTCCAGTTGGCTCTCAGTGTTGCACCCTCCTTTTAATTGTCCCCAGAAAACAGTTGGGAATGTGCACAAAATTAGAAAAAATAATAAAAATAACAATTAATAACAATGCTTTCTATACATCAGGTACTATGCAAAAGTGCTTTACAGGAGTATTGCCAGCGTGATGGTACATCAGGAAGCTTCTTACCCTCATGTCCCCACTGAAAAGTAATAAAAACAATTGCAGACTGACTAAAATAACTTTAAACAAGCTCTGCAAACTAGTCAAAGACCTCAAGCAACCAAGTGAATATTCAATCAAGAAGAAGCCACATTCAAATGGTGAGAAATTTTATGGTACTTTTACTCCCCTTTGCCTCACCTCCTTCCTGGAGTGGTATATTCAGAAAAAGTGGCCCAATTTTTGGTTTCCTTCCTGTGTCTGGAAGGAGCAGAGTAGAACATTTTTATAACATTCCCTGTCTGTAGGCTGTCCAACGGACTGGTTGCTATTCAGTCTGACCTGGAGCTTAATGTGAAATGATGGCGTCATTTGGACTTCAGGCTAGTGGAAGCCATGGAAGGTAGTGGCAGGTACTGAAGGAGGTAAAAATGACAGAGCACAACAGACCTTCAGATATTGGCGGAAAGAGATGGAAGGCAGAGGAATATGACAGAACATCTAAGGCTCCAAAACAAAATACCATTTTTTTGAGATAGTATTTGAAAAATTAAGACCCTTAAAAGCTATTTATATGGGGGAAATCTAGAATCAAACATACCAACAATAACAAAAACACATCAAATAGGCTCAGAAAAAAACCTTCAAAAAAACCTTAAGTCTTTATTCCAGGGCAGTCCCAATGCTCAGAAGCTCACTGATTAGTGATGATTCTCCATACCAGTCTGCAAAGATTAAGAAAGTAGTTTTGCTTTCCAATACTCAATTTTCAAGAAAATATTGCAAGACATACAAACACAGAAAAACATGGCCTTGTAGAAGGAAAAGATTATCTCCAAACACTGTCCTTAAAGCATCATAAGCTTCACACTTACTAGACAAATACTTTAAGCAATGGTCTTACATACTCCAAAAATCTAAAGAAAAATATTAACAAAAAATAAACAAAAAGAAACTATTATAGAAAAATAATATGTGAGCAAAATGAAAATAACAAATGAAAATCATAGCAAAAGGAAACCTGAAATTTTCTAGCTTAGAAATACAATAACTAAATTGAAAAATTTAGTAGTAAGGTTCAACATCAGACTTGAACAGGTAAAAGAAAAAAATCAATAAACTTGAAAACAGGTAATTTGAAACTATTGATTCTGAAGAGCAAAAGGGGAAGAAAATGAAGTGAACATAACCTAAGAGACTTATGTGACACCATTAAATTGATCAATATACATATTATGGGAGTTCCAAGAGGACAATAGAGAGAGAAAGAGACTGAGACTATTTGAAGAAATAATAGCTGAACAATTCCCAAATATGAGGAAATACATTGATATAAAAATAAAAGAAGAAATCTCAGTAGAAGTACCCCAAAGAGATTCATACTAAGAGATTATACTTAACTATCAAAAGACAATGACACAGAGAGAATCTTAAAAAGAGCAAGAGAAAGTGGTTTATGATGTATAGATACACATGATCCATAATAGCCTATCAGTGGATTTTTCAACAATAAAACTATCACTTTAGAATTTTATATCCAGGAAAAAGGCTTCAAAGATGAGAAAGAAATTATGATACCATCAGGTAAACAATAGCAGGGAGAGTCCACTCACACTATACTTTCCCCAGAAGAAATGCTAAAGGGAGTCCTTTAGGTTAAAGTAAGAAGACACTAGAGAGTAACTCAAAACCATATGAAAATATTATGCTCTCCAATAAAGGTAAATACATAAACAAAATTTTTAAAACAGTATTATTACAATTTTTGTTTGTAATTCCACTTTCAATTACTATATAAGATTTAAAAGACAAAAGCATAAAAAAGCTATAAATCTATGTTCATGTGTACTCAATATATAAAGACATCATTTACTAATACCATAAAATGGGAAAACACTGGATTTTCTGTATGAGATTGAATTTAAGTTGATGTCAATTTAGGAATAATTGTCATTACTCCAGGATACTGTATGTAATTCCTATGGTAACAACAAATAAAAAATCAAGCAAAACATGAAATGACAAGGGAATCAAAATATGTCACTATAAAAAAAAACAATTAAACATAATGGGAAACAGTCATGAAAGACATGAGAAACAAAAAATTTCTAAAACATACAGAAAAAATGCAAATGGCAGAAGTTACTTCTTCAAAATAAGTAATTATTTTAAATGTATGTAAATGAATTAAACTCCCCAGTCAAAACACATGGATTGGCAGAAGAGATTTAAAAACAGCATTCAAGTACATGCTGTCTACAAAAGACCCCTTTAAGATGTAAGAACATGCATAGGTTGAAAGTAAAAGGATGGGAAAAGTTATTTCACGCAAATAGTAAACAAAATCAGACAAAATCGACTTTAAGTAAAAAATTATTAAAAAGACAAATAAAGGTTATTTTATAGTGATAGAAGGTTCAGTTCACCAGGGAGATAAAATAACTACATCATTAAGAAGGTAGATCTCATGTGGTTTTACCACCATAAAATAAAATACATAAAAACTAATATAAACATAGATACACCAGACATCACAGTTTTAAAATATATGAAACAACTATTGACAGAATTGAAAAGAAAAGTAGCTCCCAAATGACAGGAGAAGATTTCAACACCCTGCTTTTAATAAAAAATTGGAAAAACAGACAGAAGATCAACACAGACTTGAACAACACTGTAGAACATTTGTACCGAACACACATATACAGAACTCTCCACCCAGCAACAGCAGAAAACAATTTATTTTTGAAGTGCATCTGAAACATTTTCCATGGTAAAACATGTTATTAAACCATATATTAGGCCACAAATCAAGTCTTAATGTTTTTTTAAATTGAAATCATTCAAAGTGTCTTTTTCAATCATAATGTAATAAGACTAGAAATCAACAATAGAAGAAAAACTAGAAAATTCAGAAACATGGAAATAAGACAATGCATTCTTAAACAACAAATTACAAGAAAAATGCTAAAGTCTTTTGACACAAAGTAAAATGACAACACAACACACAAAACTCGTGGGATGCCATAAAGGCAGTGTTAACAGGGAAGTTTGTAGTATAAAAAAGAAGAAAAATCTCAAATCAACAGTTTAACTTTGGACCTTAAGAAACTAGAAGAAAGAAGAAGAAATTAACTCCAAAGCTAGCAGGAGGATGAATATAATAAATGTTAAAGAGAAAACAGAAAAACAGTAGAGATTAGTGAAATCAAGAGTTCGTTATTCTAAAACAGCAACATAATGGGAAACAGTCATGAAAGACATGAGAAACAAAAAATTTCTAAAACATACAGAAAAAATGCAAATGGCAGAAGTTAGTTCTTCAAAATAAGTAATTATTTTAAATGCATGTAACACACACATTTGTTACATGGACAAATGGACAAATCTTTAGCTAGAGTGACTAAGGAAAAAGTAAGAAGACTCTAATAACTAAAATCAAAACTGAAAGAGAGGACATTACTATCAATTTTACAGTTATTTTTAGGAATTTAATAACCAAAAGTTATAATAAAGAGATGTAACAAAGTATAAGAAAATAAACAACTTACAAGAGAGGATTATAAGAGACCACTATGAACAATGAATTATATGCCAACATATTGAATAACCTAGATGAAATGAACAAATTCCTAGGATTATACAACTTACCAATGCTCAAGAAAGAAAATACCTAAATAGACCTATAACTAGCGTGAAAATTGAATTAGTAATCAAAAACCTCTCCACAAAGAAAAATCCAGAACCAGATGGCTTCACTGATAATTTTTCCAAACATTTAAAGAAGAATTAACACCAATCCTCTTCAAATTTTTTCAGAAAATTAAAAATGAGAGTATGTTTCTAACGTCAGTCAATAAGGCCAGCATTAACCTGATACTGAAGCCAAGCAAAGAAACTACAAGAAAAGAAAACTACAAGCCAGTATCTCACATTAATATCGATGCAAAAAAGTCATCCACAGAATACTAGCACACAGAATTCAACAGCATATTAACCATCCTGTTACACCATGACAGAGTGAGATTTATTTCTGGAATACAAGGATGAGTCAATATGAAAATCAATATAATATGCCACAATTAATATAATAAAGGGGGAGACACATAATCCTTTTAACTGATGCATAAAAACAAAATTTAACACCTTGTCATGAGAAGAATACTCAACAAACTAGAGAGAAACTACTTCAACAAAAGAAAGACCATTTATAAGAAACTCAGAGCTAAAGTCATACTGGATAGTAAAAGACTAAAAACTTTTCCTCCCCGATCAAGAGCAAGACCAGGATGCCCAATTCCATCAATTCTATTCACACAGTGCTGGAAGTACTGGTCAGAGCAAAGTAGAAAATAAAAATAAAACAAAAGGCATTCTAATTAAAAAGGAAGAAGTAAAATTATCTCTGTTCATAAATGACATGATCTTATATGCAGAAAACCCTAAAGATTTTACACACACACACACACACACACACACACACACACACACACTAGAACTAATGAATGAATCCAGCAAAGTTACAGCATACAAAATCAACATGAAAAAATCAGTTGCATTTCTACACATAAACAATGAATAATCTGAAAAAAATTAAGGAAACAATTGCATTTACAACTCAATGACCAATAAATAAATAAATAAGACAACCCACTTTAGACAAATAAATCGAATAGACATTTCTCCAAAAATGATGTGTAAATGACCAATGAACACATGAAAAGATCTTCAACATCACTAATCAGTAGTGAAATACAAATCAAAACCACACGCGATAGCACTTCACACACACTAAAATAGCTACAAAAAATGAAGAAAAGAACACGTGGCAGTGAGGGTTTAGGACAACGGGAACCCTTCTGCACTGTTGGCGAGAAGGTAAAGTGGTGCAGCTCCTGTGGAAAAGAGTGTGGTGATTGCTCAAACAGAATTGCCATGTGAGATAGCAATTGCACTCCGGGGTACATGCCCCAAAGACGTGATAGCAGGGCCCTGAACGGGCATTTACACACTTGTTCTTAGCAACAGTATTCCCAGTAACCAAAACGGGGAAGAAATCCAAGTGTCCATCAACCGATGAATGGATTAACAAAACATAATTTATTCACAAAATAAAGTAGCATTCATCCTTAAATAGGAAGCAACTTCTGCCACATGCCACAATTTGGATAAAATTTGAAGACATTCTGCTAAGTGAAATAAGCTAGTCATAAAAAGAGAAATGCTTTGTGATTCCATTTATGCAGATACCTGAAATAAACAAGTGAAAAAAGACAGAAAGGAAAACAATGATTGCCAGGAATGGGGGGGTGGGGGGGGACGCGGGGAAGGAAAGTGGGAAGTTATTGTTTAAACAGAGGTTCAGTTTGGGAAGACAGGAAAAGTTCTGGAGATGGGTGGTGCTGATGGTTGCACAATGTGAGTGTACTTAATGCCACTGAAGTAGACATTTGAACATGGTTAAAATGGTAAGTTTTATTATATATATTCACCACAATAAAAATTGTTATAATTGTTGAAAGCATTATTTTAAGACCTGTCGATGCATACTACATTTCCAAAAGAATTTACTATTTATAACCTGCCAATGTAAACACTCCACCTCACAACATTGAATATGATTATTAAAAATACCATCCAGTTAAATAAATTTTAAAGTAAAGCCTTACAAACGTCATCAGTGGAGAGGTCACATGTACCGACGCTGAGTTCTAGTTCTCTCAATAAACGTGTTTAACCTGTGGAGGTTGCAGCTGATCAGAGAGATAGAAACTCTTTTCTTAATAGTGTTATTTATTTGGTTAATAATTTCTAGATTGTAATGGAAAATAAATTTTAAAATCATACACTTTATTATATTGGCAGTGTTTTTTTTTCGCATTTCAGCACATACTAGTAATGAGTATCTTTCCGATACACATGACCTAGGTTGTAATTTTTTTACTGCAATTTCCACAAGGTTGACAATTGTCTTGAACCCCCTACTATGTGCCCAACGGAGTACTTAGAATTTAGCAGATGGGGCAGTTGGACAAAGAAGTGTTGTAGACCTTTGGTTTGAAAAATTAAATCATCAGTTATATGGTTTGAACTATAAAAATTACATGAAAGGATACAGAAGGAACTAGACATCTAAGGAAGGCTTCTGTAACATAGGGTAATGGTGGGCAGTTGAAATAAGCCTTGCTCTCTCAGCAGCACCTCTATATGTCTTTAAATTCTATTAATTTATTAACTGTCTTTTCCTCTATCTAGACTGCGGTCCCACTCCTGCTTTCCACACCGTGGTGTGGAGTTCCATCTTCACCTGCTGTGGCCTCCTGACTCGATTTTCTGCTGAGAGGAATTCCAACTTCAGTCCATCCTGCACTCAACTGCAGCTGCATTTTACCTGAGTCAGCAACTAAGTCATGCCCCTCACCTTCCTTAACACCTCAAACTCTTCTCTATCATTCCTAGTAAAGTAAAATCCAACATCCAGACTCAAAGGCATCTGCCAAACGCCTCAACCTTCCCGGTTTCTAATTATTGTCTGGAAGTGGTCCGTATTTGTTTCCATATCCATTCATCCATGCATTTCTTTATTTTGTCTTTCAGCAAACATTCAGTGAATGTCAGGCAGTGTTCTAATCTGTCAAATACAGCAGTAAGCAAGATAGAGCTTACCATTTAACAAGAAATAATAAACCAGAAGTGATCAATTATAAAAATATATGACATCCTCAGCATCAGAGAGAAGATTTTTGAAGATCTACTAGGTTAAAAAGAGGCCATCACCCAACATGACTAGTGTTCTAACAAGGAAAGGAGATACAAGAGGTCCTAGTGCACAAAGGTATGGCCGTGAAGAGGCAGAAAGAGGAAACCAATCCCACTGGGCCCTTTGCCTTGGAGTCCCAGCCTCCCCAATTGTAAGAAAAAATTTCTATTGTTTAAGTGACTCAGTCTGAAGTATTTTGTTATGGCAGCCCTGGCAAACTAATACACCAAGGAACCATTGTCCCTGAGAAAATAACTGAGAGCACAATTAGCAATTAACAGATAAAGGTAGACAAGTTTGCTGGTGAAAGAAGACAACAAGCAGTGAAGTCCTCCAGGACATTTCATTTCCTCTGTGAAGGAGAAAGCAACATTATACAGGAAAGGGGAAGGAAGGAAGGAGGTAGCAGCCTAATAATCACCACAGAAAACAGAAGTAGTTACTAGCGGCACACGAGATTATTGGGTGACTTGTCCACTACTCAATAAATGTTCATTGCTGAATCAATAAAGAAAAAAGAAGAGAAAATATGATAGGTGTGAAAGGAGAAACATGGGGTGCTGTGGGAGCACGTGTCAGGGAGCTCGGATTTGATGGAGAGGGATTTCAAAAGGTTCCCCTTTCCAAGTGATGTTGAAGCTGAAGCCGGAAGCATGGGGGAGGGTTAGAATCGCTGCCAATGGAGTAGGAGGAGTCAGGACACTGTTGTCAGGGAGGAAGGACAGCATACGGAAAGGGGCGTCCATGTGGGAGAGAGAGCAGGACATCTGCGAAACTGAGAAAGGTCAGTGTGGCTGAGGGGGATGTAAGCAGAGAACAGATTTCACCATGAAGACGGGGGAAAGGGGGGTCTGTTAAGATGTTTGCAGAAATCTAAGTGAAAGACAAAAGTGGCATAAACGAAGATGGTGGTCTGGGAATAGTCGGTGGGCGGGAAAGGCGTGCAGGGGGACTCGGCATGTGGTTGAAGGGGAGGGGAAGGGACACTGGTCTCAGACTTGAGGACTCAGCCCTACTCGCTCTTCACGGGCACTGTGACTGAAGGGGTTGCTGCTACTTCCCCTTCCCCAACAAAATTCCCTGGAGGAAGCTGTGGCTTTTTGCATCTGACGCAGCATGTCTGTGGATTGCTGTTGCTGGTGGGATCTGAGAGTGCTGGGGACACGAAAAGGCCATTTCCCATGCACACGTAGTACAATGGCTTCCTACCACGGCATGGCCAGGCACAGTGGTCTGCAAAGTGCACCCAGGATCCCTGCCCTGAGAGAGCTTACAGATTCTGTCCCTAGTCTTCCTTTTCAAGTGACAAATATGATAGAATCCATAATAATGGATGGGATTTTTTTGTGAATTGACTAGGCACCCTTCAGGCTGTTCACACCTGGTTTTACAAATCACTTCTCTTACCTATGTCTACGTTCTCAGATCTCTGAACGTGCCCCAGACGTTAAAAAAAAAAAAATTCTCAAGAAAGTTTAATGAAATTACATATTTCTGTATAGTCATTCATTATTTTAGTCATTTATATATTGAACACCTGCAATGGCCATGCACTGCATTAATAATACTTTAAATAAGAAAAAAGAATCCTCCAAAAATCAAAGAAAAGGACCAGAGAGGGAACGGAGAATCATTGAGTGCTCCCTCTGCCTCCAGTGCAGGTGTGTCAGACAGCTTCTTTAACCAGTATTTACAGCACACCTGCGGCTCAAGTGCTTGTGCCCAGTCACCAAACTGAGGAAAAGGGAAAGGCTCCGCCCTGGGCAGCGGTTCTCAGCCTGTGGGTCATGACCCCTTTGGGGGCGGAACGACCCTTTCACAGGGGTCGCCTAAGACCATCGGAAAACACATATCAGATATTTACATGATGATTCATAACAGTAGCAACATTGCAGTTACGAAGTAGCAACGAGAATCATGTTATGGGGGTCACCAGAGCGTGAGGAGCTGTATTAGAGGGTCGCGGCCTTAGGAAGGTGAGAACCACTGGCCTAGTGCCTTGGTTCTCAGTGGCAGGGCGGATGGGTGTGCCAGGTTCCCCGAGTTCCCAGCCTCTGCCTGCTGCCCTGTCAACCTGTGGTTCCCTATTCACTGGCTACTGATCCGAGGCGTCCCCTCACTCTGCGAGTTGAAAAGAGACAACGGCAAATTCAGTGTAGTAAACCAGTGTGAAGTCTGGGATACGGGGGGTGAAGGGAAAGAGTGGAAGCTTTGTTTATATAATAATAGACTCTTTGTATAATAACACAGCTACAGTCACTTCCCCCCAGGCCACTTACTACCTCTGAACTTGGCAATTTGACCTGGCAGGGCTGCAATTCTCTCATGACTACAGTAGGAACGCCAAACAGTATCTCACGGAAGATGCCTGGTACCTCGTAAATAGTCAATGCTTTCCATAAATAACACCTTAGGGTGATAATGGCTGCTTGCAAATTTTGGTGTGGCAGTCTGAAAGCAGCAAAAGTTCTAAAACAAATGAAAAACCATCGAGGGGTTTTCGCTTGCCTGTCACCGACGGCAATGTTTAATTAGGACTCAGGTGAGCCTCGCAGCCACCCTTCCACACGCCCACGGGAGAGGCGAAGCACAGCCCTGTGCTTGTTGAGCATCTCCCACTGGCTGAATCTACGTGGTTCCCAGACCTCTGCAGTAAGGACTCCTTTCATACAAGAGGAACAAGGACCCTGCGTGCCGGCAGCAGGGGCTGAGTGCTGCGAGCAAGCCTGTCTGAGGCAGCCGTGGGGCCTCTCCCACAGCTCCCAGCACGCACAGACATTCCCGGGGGGTTCAGACCTCGGAGTTCTGCAGCCTTGGAACCGGAGACGTTTCTTGGCTCCTGCTGTTACTACAAGCATGGGCAGAACCTCCCAAACGTAGGATTTAGCCAGTGCAATATTGGCTGCAGGGCCTCAGACCTGTTCAGAGCTGGATGACTGTCCCTGGTGGGCTCCCAGCACCAGGCTTAAAACTGACAGTGGAGCCCTGGGGAAAACGTCCAAAGCAAATGGGATTAGAACACAAAACCATGTTTAGCCGACAGCGCTTCCAGGCACCCTGGTCCCGAGAGATAATGGGTTCCACTGAGATACACGGGACAGAAAGGCTTCTTGACAAGCCTTCATGAGAACACTTCACACACGCTCTGTTCATTTTGAAACCATCAGGAGCCCCTCCTTTGGGGTAGAAGTGAGGGTTTAGGTGATCAGTATAACGGGTTCAGCAGTTCTGCTCTCTCAGTGAGGGCAGAGGACTTTATGGACAAAGATAATTACTGATGACGAGGAATGTGCATCATTGCATATAAACACCCTCCCGTGGGACCAGAGTGGGAGTGGGCCCCCAGGAGCAAAAGGCCCAACCCCCGGGCATGGGAGTTAGCTGTGCGCTTCCGGAATAAGTCCGTTCATTCAGGCTAAGGCATGGGTTGCTAAACAAGTGCTACTTCTCTCACAAATATTTGTATCTCAATGCCTCCCCTGGATTATTTGCAAATCCCCTGAAATAACTCATGCAAATGCCTCTTGGTTCATTGCTTTTCTCTCCTGCTTCACCCAACTCCAGCATCGGCCCTCCTGCCTTCATTCTACCTGTTGCCACCCCTCTGCTTTGCCTTAACCATTGCTTCAAACGTTTCAGCCTCTTCACAGCAAACCCTTCAGGAGTCCTTCATTGTTTTCTGGGAGAATCCGCAATTCTGTATTTGACTTTCACTCTCCTCCATTTTAACCTGTTTGCCTTATGAAGCTTGTCAATACTCTAACCCGAAAGAAACCAAAGGTCCCCCTACAGTTAAAGTATCCCCTCACGGCTGTGTGACAGAACCTCGGACTTCCCTGGATCTTGCCTTGCACTTGAGTCCCTTCTGCTTCTCTCTTTCTTTTTTCCTTCTTTCATAAAATCCTACTCATTCTTGAGGGGTCTTTCAGATCCAATACCTCAGTGGAACTTTTCCTGAACCACCTCTAAACCACTAACAATACTGACTGTCCATGACATCTAGACAGTATTGCCTTATAGTGGTCATCTTTTTATTTGATAACGTTTCGTCTCCCTAAATTATGTGATAATAAGCCGTTTGAAGTGGCAAACTGACTTACTGTCAGTCCTGTAGTCGCAGAGCAAAAACAAGACAGGCCTCGTCAGAGAATGTGAGCTCCATGCATCTGGACAGACTCATAAAACTCCAAGACTCTTGAGGGTTTTTTTGGTTTCTTTTGTTTTGTTTTTTAAGTCCCAGAGGCCAAGTTTGGATTCCCAACTTGAAAGAAAACAACAGGGTTTCCTCACAAAAGAAACAGGCTTTACAGCCTTTGACCACTGCTCCCTTGAGAATGAGCTCTAAGACTGAACTAATGAGTCTATTAGAATTAATTTGACTAATGTGAAATGATTTACTTAGTCTGGGGACAATCTCACAGTGGAGAAATTCCTCAGGGAGGAGCTGACCAGAGCATGGAAAAGCAACACGGCTTCCCCCATCCCCATGGTCAATGTAGACACACACAGCTGGTTTCAGTGACACAGATGTCACTTGGAATGAGAGCAGGCAAGTAAGTTGGCAAATGTGATACCCCTCCTTGCCCTAGTCTCTGCAGCCCTGACTGGCAGCAGGATTTCTGGAGACCAGGCAGAGTGCCGTGGGCCTGCCAGTTACCTGGATGCAGGCTTGACACTGAGCACATCTAACCAGAAGGGCTCCTCTCTCTGTTCTGCACTGGTGCTTTGGCAAACCCTACCCACTGGCTGACTTTTGGAGACAAAAATGGAAAGAGCAACTGACTGTTGAAGGAAAACAAGCATGGAAATGCTGCCCTTTATGCCTTGCTCAATGCAAGCACACATTTGCATTCACGGAGATGCTTGAGAGGGCTTTTGGGCTGGAGAGATCATCCAGGATCGATGCAAACGAACCCGGTGCCCGACACAGAGTTCCTGACAAGGTAGAGAGTTGGAAAACTCCGTTCCTTGCACTGTCCCTCAAATCAGCAAATGAACTATATTCCTACTATGGACAAGGTCCTGTGTTAAATGTTATCAGGTTGTGAAGTTACAAAGCAGAGGAAGACATGGCCCCTGCCCTTAAGGACTTTACAGTCTACCTGGGAAGGTACGGTCCAAGCCCATTAAAGACAGCTAGCAACGTGGAGAATGAAAACAAACAAAACAAAATCCATAGCTCAGCATTGGGAGAGCTCACTGGAGGTTGGTGTGACCAGAGGAAGAATTCCTCAAAGAAGTCGTATTGAAGTCAGAATTTGAATGAAAGATTTCAGGGAACAGAGGAAGGGAAGGGAGAAGCAATCAAAAGGGCATGTGAAAAAGAGTGGAGAAGTTCTTTACATACAATATGGAATGTTTTCTAAGACATATTGTTAGGTAAAATCCAAGGTACAGAATAAGGTGTATTATATGCTGCTGCTGTGTGTGTATGAGAGAGAGAGAGAGAGAGAGAGAGAGAGAGAGAGAGAGAGAGAATATTTGCCCAGGAGAATATTTTTGGAAGGATGCTAAAGAACTGATGACATTGGTTGCCTTGGGGTAGGGGAACTGAGTGGCTGGAGCGTAGTAGTGGAAGGTCATTTCACAGATATTTCATATCCCTCTCTTGTTTTGAATTTTAAAACATGTGATTTTAAAGATAGAAAAGAAATGAAATGGAATGAGGAAAAGAATACTCACAACATATTTTATTTACTACTCAAGCTGAAACAGAATGTTAATGCTAGAAAGATCTGGGAAACAGTCAGAGTAGGAAAATAAAAAGAGGTCTTGAAGGTGGGTTAAGATCAAATGAGTTATATTAGGAATATAGATAGAAGTGTGAAAGATACGTTAAGAGTCAGGAGCCTTTGCAAGCAGAAGGCTCCCCCAGCAGACCAAGCATATGGTTTTAGGGTCTAGATTGAAAATGGAAGTGAGAATGCAGTAACGTTTGATATTTGGCAAAACAAAGACAACTGAACCCTTTTAACACACTTTCTTTCAGAGATGACGGTCTTTCAGTTGCTCTTCATTTCTGCACACAACACTTAACACTAATCCTCAAATCCTCTGTAAATGCCAGAAGCCAGGCCAACCCTTTGCTTGATGAAACTTTGAATGGCATGATGTGGCCTTTTTAATAGAAACACATTGCTCTGCATTATCTCCTCATGATTACAAAGAAATAGGAGGCAATGGGCCATGCTTTTTGGAGAAAGCAATACTACTTACTTGGCCCAGGTCAGGCATAAGACAACCCTGACAAGATTTAGGGAGCAATATTTTAGAATGTCATTGCCACCTGAGCAAAGGTGAAGAATAGGCTCTCTCTCTATCATGAACACTATTATTCTTCCTGACATAATAACATGACCCATGTTGGACAAATCTCAGTACTAGGCCTGGAGTCACAGCCTCGCCATGCTGCTCTGCGCGGTGCTGTCTTGGGGAGGTGGGGAGTGCACTTCTGGCTGTATCACCCTGACTCAGTGGGTATCTTGCTGAGTATTAATGCTGAGACTGCCAGCAGAGCCCTGAGCAGCCCCCATAGCCATCCAGAAACAGCCCGTGGCATTCATATCTTGCCCTCCTACTGCAAGGATTCCTTGTATTATCCTCAGTCATGAGGACAAATCCTCCAATGTCCAGTAAATGAGAGTCCAAGGTTAACTGAAAATATGTGTGAACAGGCCCTGCTGTGATTGGCAATATCCTCTCCTGGACGTGGAGCTATGGACCTGATCCTACTAACCTGGGCCAGGCACACTGTCTGCCCACCCTCAGCCCCCACCCCACACCCCCGTATACACATGGCCCACAGCTAACCAAGGGCTACAGAACCATAAAGTTGTGCTTTTTCAGTGCCTGGGAGTGTCTTTGCCTCCAGCCCACTCTGCAAGCTCAGAGGCTGGGGCACTTTCAGGCAAGAGGATGAGTCTTATCTAGACCACATCTGAATCTTGACTTTGTCCTTCCTTAATAGATAAACTCTCTCCCCAGGCAAGAGAAGAGGCCCAGGAGAATTGATAGCAGAGAACAACAATGCAGAAACCTAACCTGGTCTCAAATTTTAAATAAAAACCCCGACATGGAGAGATGAGGACAAAGAGGTGGCCTCATGCAAAGCAAAGCCCATTGTGTCTGTTTAGAAAAGATGCTAGCTATCTTCAGCAGCATCAAAGTCTCTGCAAAAATGTTGGTTCATTCTTTCTCTAAAATTGTGCTTCTAATTAGGTTTGCTGACTTTAGAGTTGTCTGCAGTTTTAAATTACTGGAACCCCTTGAAAAGTTGAATTGCTGAGTCATAGGCAAGGCAATAAGGGTTGGTTGGTGAAGGAGGATACTTTATATTTTTTCAGTGCAAAAAAATGTATAATAATAAATACAGAGAGCAAAGAAAAACATTAGAGGAGAATCAAGGAGAAACAAGCTCCATTTGGATGTACATACACATAATCTCCCCAACTATTCCACACAAAAGGAAGAATTAAGTCTCATAAAACTGGTTTAGGTCCAGACTTTCTTTTTTTCCCCCCCTCAACCTTTTATTTTGAAAGATTTCAAACCAATAAAATAATTGAAAGAATATTACAATGAAGATTTACTTCATTTTCACTCAGATTCACCAATTGTTAACATTTTGTCACATACACTTGTGATCGCCAAGCCCCATCCTTCCTCTCTGCCCTCAAAAACTGTTTGTAAGTACATTGCAATCACAATTAAATTTTACCTCCAGCAAGTGTCTCAAAGTGCCATTATAATTCTCACAAAAGTTAACATCGATACACAAATATTTTCTAATCTACAGTTCACATTTAGTTTTGCAATTCCCCCAATAATGTCTTACTTATCTTTTGTCCTTCATTTGATCCAGAATCAAATTTTTAAAAAAGGCAGTCATTGTATTTAAATGATATATTTCTATAATCTCTATTGATCAAAACAGTCTCCTGTCTTTTTTAAAAATATTTTACAATATTGACATTTTGAAGAGTTTATATGGTGATGGAAAGAGAACTCACACTGGGTGGTGAACACATAATATAACACATAGACGATGCACTGCAGAACTGTACACCTGGAGCCTATGTAACTCTTGCTAACCAAAGTCATCCCAATTAGACTACCAATAAAAAAAATATTTAAAAAATATAAAATAAAGAGTTTAGACTTGTTGTTTTATAGACTGTCTCACATTTTAGATTTATATAATTGTTTTCTCATAATTAGATTCAGGTTAAACATTTTTAAGAAAGAATATTATGTAGGTAATATTATGACTTCTTAGTACATCAGATCAGGAGACATACTTTGCCCCATTCTGATACTAATATGTTCAGTTGATGAAGAAGTGCCTTTATGATTTTTCCATTGCAAAGTGTCACATGTTTTCATTTGTAACTAATATATAATCTGAGGGTGGGTTTAATACTTTGAGACTATGTGGATGTCCTATTCCAGTAACATTCACCCAATAGTTTTATCATCTATTGGTGATACCTGCCTAAAATTTTTTAGTGATTATAAAATGTTTACCATAGAATTCTTCTGTATCTATTGGCTGGCATTCTTCTACAAGAAAAGTTTATTTGTATTTTATATAGTAATAGTCCAGACTCAGAAATTCTTTGTTTTATCAAGCATATTATTATAATCCATTGCTATTATTATTCTTTTTGACTCCCAAATTTTATCAAATTTTGGCCACGTGACTCTCTTCAATCCACCTCCTCTGCACTTTTACCCCATTCCCATCAGTTGAGCACTTCCTTGCTGTCTGGTAAGAGGTATTCCAGGATCACCATGAATTTTTCATGTCCCAGTCTTGAAATCAACCAACCATTAACCCCCCGTGCCCTGTGCCTCCTTTTGGTGGCCTTCAGTTAGTCTTACGAGTACGCAAGGCAAATGAATAAAAATGTATACGTATACTCACATACTCAAATGCCACTAGTTAATCAAATGTCAGTTTTAATCTAATTAGAAGAAGGTATTTTAGAGGCCATCACATTTTGGGGAGTTGGACTTCACACTGGGGAGCATTTCAGTGTTTTCTTGGATGGCATTTCTTGCTTAGTGAAGTGTACCTGGGGGGATATGGAGCAAGAAGCCCTGGCTTATTTATGAACAAACAGGTCATTACAGAGTAGGGACCAATGCTTCAGGTTCCTGGCCCATGGCTGGAGCTAGGCTTGTAGCCAGTGCACTCAAAGCCAGCAGGCTGAGCTGGTGGAGGACTGGCTTCCCAAGATACCTGGATACTAATGACCTGAAGAAGAGGGAAGAGATGCTGTGCAAATTTACAAAGCAAACATCCACTGTACTTAGCGTAATACTTTAGAAAGTAACACTTTAATAAGAATATGATCTTTGTAATCGGGATGAATTAAAATAGCTGAGAAAAGGCTGAGCTAGAAATGGTTAAGACGAAGTTGTTATTGACTAGCTAAGGAAAGAAAAAGATAGCTCTTTGGTACATAGAAGACAGCCCACCATTTTTTTTTACACTGTTTTCTCTACTATAGTTTCTCTTGTTTTTTTAAATCTATTTTTGTTTGATTAGTAAATTACTTTATGTCTTGCCACTATAAATAAACAGTTACATTCTTTATGTCAATATATTAATTTAATATTCTTTGGGAGCATTTGGTTTGCCAGTCTCTGCCTGAACCAGAGTGCGTGGTACATTGTTCAAGCCAAGGATATCACAATCTCCCAGAAAAGAGCAGTGCCCAGATAAGCACACACTCAGACACTCAGCTCAGATTCTACAATCACAAGCTGTCATTCCTTTCCCTATTTTCATCAGATTAAAGTGAGCCACTAAAGATGCCATTCCTTTATGGATTCAAAAATCTTTAAGAATCAACAATTGTCTATCTGTAACTGTTCTAAGTATGTATGGCTATCCTCAAAGAAATTACAGTCTAATATGAAAGAAAATACAAAACAGATAAGCATGCCACACTGTGGTACGTTTAAAGACAGGTAAAATCGTTGGGTGCTACAGAAGCACAGAAAAGGCATCTCAAAAGCAGACTGCAGCTAGGAGCATGGAGCCAAGTAATGGTATTCTTGGAAAGGCTGAGTCCTGAAGAAGAGAAAGGTCAGTAGAAGCACAGCAGGACAACCCAAAGGGAGGGAGAAGCATATTAACATACAGGGGAAACTACAAAGAGTCCAATCTCCTTATTTATAGGGATGGTAGGTGGGCTGGGAGACTGGTGATATGGGAGAATGTCAAGGTAGGTAGGGGTCAGATCTCAAATGCCGTGCTCTAGAGTGTAGATTTTTTTTTTCCTGAAGGCAGCCAGGAGTCTTTGAAGAATGACAGGCAAGGGGGTGACATAATAGGCTCCGTATTATAGGCAAGCCACTTTCAAGTGGTGACGGGCACATGGGTTAGGACTCTGTTGACCTGAAGAAGGCCAGGATGATGAGGAGCTGAATTAAGATACTGGCAGTGGGTAAGAACTGAAATGGAGAATTTCCAGGAATAGGTGAGAGACTGAATAAATAGTATTTGATGACAGACAAAGTGGGAATGGGTAGTGAGAGGACATGGTCTTAATGGTTACTTTTTTGTCTTAATTTCATGTCACCACTATTGAGAACCCCAGAGCTGAACGGTTTTTCTATCTGAACAACCTAAGCACAAGCAGTCACAGATCCACAACACCGTGAACCCCTTTCAGGGCATCCAAGTCAAAAAGCCCATAGACTGTAAGCACCGTGGGACCCAGTTCACTTGGGCTTCCTTCTGAGACTTGGCCTGAACTTCCATAGTGCAGACTCATTCTGCACATGAAAGGACAGATGGCAGGAAAGTGGGGTGAGGGAGCATATAGGAGAGAAAGGCAGGGGGTCTGGGAAGTGCTGGGACCCTGGCCTTGGAGCGTGCACAGAGAACACCTGCTTCCTTAAGAGACAAGTGCAAACAGGAAGGATACCGAGGGCTGTGGAAGGACTCACAAGCGTAGGGGAGAGGATGTCCCAGTCAAGGAAGCACGGCCTGCCAAGTTGCACAGGTACCTACTGAGGCTGCCCACAAAGATCCTGACGCTGTCCGGGACGTGTCACCTTCACTCTCAGCCCTGAACAAGCTGCGCCCTGGCTGCTCTTCCCCACCCTGGTTCTGCTCCAGGGCTACGTCGGCACACACCATCATTATTAATAACATTGTTGCTACACAACTGGATGTTGCGGAAGTGTTTGCTTTTGTTTTCTGGTGTGTATGCATATGCTGTTCCTTTTTCTTGTGGCCACTTCGTACTACATCCAAGAGAATGCAAATATTTCAAGCCAGATAGGATGCAAGTCCAAGTGCAACCGACAGCTGCTCAGTGGATACTGCAGACAACAGAAGAAATGGTTGCTTATGTCTCTTTCTCTTTCTTCATTTTTCTCCTCTTCCCGCCATTACCCACCTTCTTTTTTCATTTATTTCTTCCCTCTTGCATTAAATAGTACAGGCAGAGAGACAACCCCATGGCAGCCAGCCCAAGCTCACAGACTCTCAAAGCAAGAAGCACTAGTCCGAAACAGCCCCCTCTGTCACTTGGCAGTGATGTGGACGAGAAGAAAAGAGGTAAGTTTTTGCAGAATGAATAGCACCTTCCCAGGCTGAGGAGATCTCCCCTCTTTCATAAACCCACCAGCTCTCACTCTTTTTCTCAGGTTCAGAAATAACAGAGACATCAGCAGGAGAGATGACTGCTCAAATCCAGTCTTAACCTTTGAAAATATAATTTATTCAAACTCAGGGTATTACAGCAAGCCCAGCGTGGATGGGGGATTAGGTGGCCAAGGCAGTCTCAGTCAAAGGAACAGGATAAACGGAGTATCTCCCCTGAGATCCTTCCTGCAGCACAAAAATGCTTTCAGTCAAGATACTGAAATTTTTAAAAAGCCCTTGCTGGGCAGGGGAAAGGATGAGAGAGGCAAGATGGCAGCACGGCCGTCCCAGGGGCAACGGGGGGCGAGCGGTGAGCTGTGTGCATCCAGTGCCTCCCCGGAAGGGGAAAGAGGATGAAAGACACAAACATTTCCAAAGCTTTGAAGGGCCACCAGCTAGAAACGACGGCTGAGACAGAGGTCTCCCTGTATTTACACAGCTGTCACCACCCAACTGACCTGGCCAAGTACATGGGACTCCAGGATAGAAGGAGGAAAATGGCATTTAGGCCAAAACCCATTGAGGTAACTTGCAACACACAGGACCAGCTCCTCCCCTGGGGGGCTAGGAAGAGATGGAGTCTTTAGCATCTAATTATGTCGCCAAAGCCCGTTTAAATTACTGGGGACTGACCCACTTGTCAAATGGTTTGATTGGGGTACAAGAAAAGAAGGTGGTAGATAGAAAAAAATACGAAGACAAATTATAAGGCAAGCATGTCCAACCCAGGGCCTGCGGGCCACACGACGTGGCCCAGGATGGCTTTGGATGCAGCCCAACACAAATGTGTAAACTTTCTTAAAACATTACAAAAATTATGCACGGACCTCTTTTCTTTTCTTTTCTTTTCTTTTTTTTTTTTTATTTAGCTCATCAGCTATTTTTAGGGTTAGTGTATTTTAGGTGTGGCCCAAGACAATTCTTTTTCTTCCAATGTGGCCCAGGGAAGCCAAAAGGTTACACACACCTATTATACGTAGACTTTTGCCCTCTGATCGTTTGGGGGTGGTTAGTTTTTGAGCTGTTTTCCTGATCCAAAGTGGACCTCACAGGAGAAATTTTGTGGCAATAAAAATGCGATCAATCTCACAGTTCAGGTTTCAATTATTTTCCCCATGCAGCTATAATTGGTAGTGAATTTGCTTTTTTTTCTTTTCAGCAGGAAAGAAAGCATAGGACCTTTATGTATTTATGAGCAGGAATATGCTGGTTATTCGTCACATTAGGCTCAAAGGAGATGGTAGGGAATAACACAGTGAACAGCATTATCCCGGGGCTGGCCTTCACCAAACACACCACCTATCGTAGCAGGGAGGGCAGACTTTGCCCTGATAATAATGCGAGTGTTATTGAGAAGAGTGAGCAGTGAGAACTACCTGGACGGACAGTTGGTTCTGGTCCTGCTAAATGGCCACACCTCAGCTGACTCTCAGGCATTGTTTCCTGTTCTGAAATGTGAGCACTGAGCCACGGAGGTATCAATACAGAAACCATTTACTGATTGTTTTCTATTTTCTGGCACTAAACTAGGTACTGAGGAAAGAGAGATGAATAAGATCAATTGGCAGAAAACTCTGACTTCTACAGAACAGGGCCTTCAGGACAACACAGAATTATGGTTTGCAAATGGCAAGTCGATTATAAGCACGTCATTGCCTCTATTAGTTCTTCCCCACTGTTCTCTCCTTTTCTTCTTCTGCCTTCATCAGATGAAGGGTGGCCAGAACTTTTTGCCTTCTGGTTGGAATAGCACTAGCTCGTAGAGGATATGAAATAGTAGCTGTCTTTGGTCCTCTTGAACCTGTGCTCTGACCTCACCTCTGAAAAATGGGTGGCTAGCAAGCTCACCAACAGAGTCTTTTCTCTTTCAAGATGTTAAATGCTCCGCCTTCTCATCCCAGCTAGCACCCCCACAGACATGTAACATCAGACACCTGTGATCTGCAGCCTCGCCAGACACAGAAGTGGGTGAAAAACACATATCACAGCCATTTAGAACTTCAAAAGAGCTTTGAATCCCATTCATTTTCAAAGACTTTGCTAGGATTTTTGGTGGAAGTTTAATAGGGATATTTTTCCCCCGATTTAGAGGTGAGCAAGACCTTTCTGACACTGCCCATGGTAAGACACATGCAGAGAAATCTGAGCTAAAATGTCCCTGGCATGAAGCATGCATCAATAGTGTGGTCACTGAGGGCCTGGCATTTCTCAGTCTGGGGAAGACACCTCAAGAAAAAGAGGAAAGACATCCATCCGTCCCTTGTGGGAAAGATGTATAACTTTCTGAAAGAATAAGTCAGCAAAAGTACCTGCAACTCACCCTCAGTTCTCCGGGGGTCTGAAAGTCAAAGTGGGCATTTGAAATCCTACAGAGGGGTACCCAAAGGAGAATTTTTACCTGCTGCTGTTGTGAACCCAATTAAATACATTTTCAGGAAAAGGTGTATGTATATTAGATTTTAATTAAGCAGTGTTAATTATAATCTATGAGATGTGCTTACTGCTTATCAGATAATTATGAGAAAGCCAATTTGGCTGCTGGCTTGTGACTAATTAAGTGGAATTAGTAATGATAATTATAGATTTAATTTGGTTTGTCTTTATTGAAAAAGGGGCAAATCTGCTTAGGATAGGGTGGATGGGGGCAGAAGGGCAGGATCCACAATCCATCTAGAGAACACACTGGCCTTTGAGAAGTCAGACAAAGCAAAAGGATGGAGGGAATGACCCTCTGAAGTGGCCTCCTTCTCGCCTCTCCCTGCATCTGCCATCTTGCTTGACTGGCTTTTCTCTCTTGTTTTTCCTTAGAGAGTCCCATCCCTTCTTCCATCACAGAGAAGTTTCGGGGTACATGTAAGTGAGGAAGAATTTTGACTGAATTGAAGAGCACAGTGATCTGACCAAGAGCCTCTTCCCCCTGAATTTGGGAGGAGATAGTGCCTCCATGTTCTCGATATGCAGACCCTGCCATTGGTCTGCAGTGTCACCTACATCCCCACCCCCAAGTGTGCTGCCTGTCATGCTAAACGTATATTGCAAATTGATAGATTTCTTTCAAGCCACCTTTCTTCCAGAAGTTAAGTAAGACACGAGACAAGTGTATAGCTGGAGGACAGGCTCTACCTCCTTCAAACTAACCCTAAGCTGTACACCAGGAGTGCCCAACCTTTTGGCTTCCCCGGACCACACTGGAAGAAGAATTGTCTCGGGCCACACATAAAACACATTAATACTAACAACAGCCAATGAGCTTGGAAAAAAAGGTCCATGTATAATTTTTGTAATGTTTTAAGAACGTTTACGAATTTGCGTTGGGCCACGTTCAAAGCCATCCTGGGCCGCATGCAGCCTGTGAGCCACCAGTTGGAGAAGCTCGCTATAGACAAACTATAAAAAAAATTCTGCCTGTTTCCATTTAATACACTATTTGACATTTCCTTATGTGTTTACTTAACATGTTCTTCTGCTTGGTCCCCAATATGAGGCTTTGAATTCCTTGAAAGCTTATACTGTATTTACTTTTTATATTTGGACTCTGTTGCCTGCTATCTAATAAACACCCCCTGGGGCTGTGGCACCTGAGGGAATCCAACTACATAAATAAATACTATTGTGCCCTGATCAACTGATCCCAGGCCATCGCCTTGTGGCACGGTTACCTTGGCCAAATTGCTTAAGCTACCTAAGCCTTGGGACAATTTTGTTGCTTTTCTGTTTTTCAGTCTGTAAAACAGACTAACAACAGTGCTCACTTTAAAGATGTATAAGGACTAAGTGAAATAACGTCGTTCTCAAGTGACTGCTTGCCTCTCAACCCTTGGGGGTGAATGTAGCAGGTGCCCATGCCCGAGCTCGACCCCAGACCCACTGAATTAAAAACTCGAACCACAGGTAGGTATCCCAGTGATAGCAAGCACCCCTCATGTGATGCACATGCACAGTGACTGTTCAGGGCCACTGCACAAAATGTCACTTCCCTTTAGAGCACAAGAGTTGGTCAACTCAATCCACCAAACATAGTGAGTGTTCTTGGGTGGGCCCATGCCTTACCTCAGCCTGGTCGTGATCAGAGCATGTTAAAGGAGGTGTTAAGCCAAGTTAATTAACAACCTGGAAACCCCCACTATGTCTTATTATTATCAGAAATGCAGCCCCGGCCTATGGCCTCACTGTAGAGACCTTGGTGTATGCACAACAGGCCCTGAAGTGAGTCACAGGGACTTTAGAGGCAATGAAGCAGTGCAAATATATCCTACAGTTACTCAAATAAAACACAGTGGGATTGAACCCACCACAGCTCGAGCTGCTGAGTGTGCTTCTCACCCATAGGGGCCCCAACCAATTTGCAGAGTCCCAGTGGGACACATGTTGTGCACCAGTTCTGCCCCACAGTGGCCTGCACATGGCTATCAGTGAGTGTCACCCAATGGCTGATTTATATTCTTTACATTTCACCACCATCAGGCCACATCCTCGCTCAGAGTCACCACTGCCAGCCCTCCTTTTCAGAGTGCTACAGCCTGGCCTGGACTTGGAAGGACCTTGAACTCCAGCACCGGGACACGGGGAAGTTTCAAAAGAGGGCTCTTCCTGACATAAGCGATTTCTGTATGCTTGCTCCATAAACCCTGACTCAAGACACACAATGCTCCAGGCTCCCCACGCAACTTTTGCTCCCAAATTGGTTTCCTTTTTAAGGCAGGTATCCAGATACATCCCACCCTTCGCTTCCTTCAGTCTGATCACTTGATCTGTCGTGGTCACTTACATTGCTAGCTGAGCAAAGCTTGTTCAGTGGCCAATCTGAGCCAGGCAGTAATCTCTTGGTAATCATCTCTTGATTTAGGTTAGTTCTCTTAACCCTCTCATATCCTGGGAAGATGGTACTATTATCACTGTCTTCATTTTACAGATGAGGAGACTAAAGTCCACATAGTTACCTAACTTGTCCTTGTCCACACACCAAGAGTGCTACCACTCAGGCTTTGAACCCTGGCAGCAGCCTCTAGGACACTCACTCAGAACCCCTGCTTCTTCTGAGCTCCAGGTCACCATGCACTCAGTCCCATCCTCACCTGACTGGTGTTGGGGCTAAGGTGCCTTCTGTGACCTGCTGCCTCCCGATTGGTTAGTCTTGCTCCCCTTAATAGGATTCCAGGTTGTATACTATTCCCTCGCTGGCTACAAAATTCTAACTATTCTCCCAGGTCTAAATTAAATCCTATATTACCTGTGCTGACCACTTTCCTTCAAAATACTACCTCTTTCCTCTGAAATCACTTTGTACTAACTTATTATTCTGTATTATCATTACACATCTATTTCAGTGTCATCTATATCTGATTTTCCTAAATGGATTACAAACTACTTACAGAGGATTGTGCTAATATTTGTCTTTTTAAGCTTGATGGTATCTACCTATGCCTGCCACAATATGAATGAGATGACTCAAAATTTTTATCTAAATGAACTGCACTGTCTGAGGATATGAAGAAAAAGTCTTACCACCTTGTCTTACTGGGATTGTCAAGAATGTGAGGATTTATGCTCACATGGGGGAAGGTAGGCATGCACACATGAATCTCTAGCAAGGCCTTCACGTATATAAGTGACAAGGAGAGTTGAGGTTATTAGTAACATAGTTTACCAATACTAAACAACTTCATTGAGACGAAGGATACACAGATGTGAAAGTATAGCACAAATTTGAGGGCAGGATTTCATCATGAAGCAAATTCAAATCAAGAGAAATTCATTGGACAGTTTCCATATGCAAAAATGCACCAGGCTGCCTCTGTTTTAAAAGGGAACAAATATAATCAAATCAAATGTTAGAGCTTAACGAGTCCTTAGAGAATAAGAATCTAATCCCTTTATTCTGCAATGAAGTGGCAAGACAGGAAGGTACTGACTGATGGCCACACACCCCTCCAGGGGCAGACCCAGTATTAGAACCCAAGTCTGTTTCATTGTACCACTAAATTTCTCCCTGGAATTACAAACACTAATGTAACAGTGCATACAAGCTCTGTTAGTGCACAGGAAAAGGTCATTGAGGAGAGTTATTTTGTAGCAGAAGCTCACAAAAGATCATATCCCTTAAGTCTGAGACAAAACCCATTGTTTATTTAGAAGTTCCATCTCAGTATGAAAAATAAGCTTGGACTAGCGTGAGAGCTACATCAGAGGTGCATCTGCATTATGCCTTAAGAAAAGTTTGGAACATCCACAGCATGAGATAAAAAATAAGAAAAAAGGGGAGAGGGTGAGGCTGAAGGAATAATACACAGGATGGTGCTCATAACGTTTCATCAAAATCCAACAAATGTAAGGTGTTAACAATTCCAAGGGGAGGGGAGCACCAAGAAAGGAGTCTGAGACATTGAGGGCCCTTTATTCAGAGACTGGCAAGTAAGATTGACTAGATAATGACGTTCCATGAATGAGAGACCCAATCATCTACACCTAAGATTCTTAATTGAAAGAAAAGAAATCCAACCAGCAGCTGAAAATATGAGCTGACAAATTAGAGACCTGCGATTGAGAAGAGGGATGGGTAAATGCACACTTAGACGTGACAGCCAGATTCACGGCTAGGCAGTGGACACAATGCCAAAAAATGGAGCCAAGGAAGGAAGTACGAGGGACAGAGGACACAGGCGAAGCAATGAAAACCACAGGGAAAAACAATTAGAAAACTTTCTCAGTTCATTTAATCAGGCTACACCCACCTTGCTACAAAAACCAGCAGGAGAAAACAAACAAAATAATTTTAGATCAATTTTACTAAATAATATGATGTAAAATAATAAAATTAAATCCAGCAGCCTTTAAATACAAGTAGCACTCATGCCAGGCATAACAGATTTCAGCTCTCTAGAAGATATATGAAAATTAAGTCCTCACATTAAACTATAGAGAGAAAATTATGTACTAATATTGTTAGATGTCAAATGACTTTTTGTTAAAAATTAACAACCATTCACAAGGGGATAAAAAAGAATTAAAACTTTAGGCAAAATTATTTTTAAAAAGGAAATTTCCTAAAGCTCATAACGTTTTATAGCAAAAACCAGCAGCAAATCTCATATTAAATTTTGAAACACAAAAAGCAATTCTATGAAATTATGAACAAGGAGGAAGTATCCATTCAGAGATTTTAAATTTTAAAATACTGGGGGCAGATGGGACAAAAGATAAATTTACTATTATCTAAAAACAATTTAATTATCTTCCTAGAAATGCAAAAATTTCACTTAAAAGAATTAAAACTTGCAAAGAGTCCAATAAAGTCACAGGATGTAAAAGAAATATACAAAAATCAATAGATTCCCTTTATATCAGCAGTAAGTATTTATAAAGTACAATTACAAGGAACACCCATTCAAAACAACATGAAGAAATTTAACATTAAAAACGAATTAATCTATTAAGATATACATAAGCACTATATGAGTAAAACTATGAAAAAAGTGTAAGAGGACATTTTTAAAAATCGCCCTGAATGGTAGAACTGATACTGATCTGATCAGAGCCTCCTCGCACACTGATCATTTGGATTCCACCTTTCCCATCTTACTGGAGACTTTGCTTGGTCACTGGTTCACCTGCCTTCTGCATCATCATGATTGTCTCTGTACTGGACCATCCTAAAACACTGTAGTCACCCGTATTATTAAAAGCAAAATAAAATAAGACCTCCATTTCCATTCCAAACCTTGCAGCAATACGTCTCTAAAAAGTTGCCTATAGTTGGTATACTCAATCTGCATTATTCACAGGTTCTACATATGCAAATCTGCTTATTTGCTATTTTTGTAACCCCCAAATCAATACGTGTGGCGCCTTTGCAGTCATTAGCAGACATATGCACAGGAGCAAAAACATTGAGTCAGCTGACACGCGTGCTCCTAGCTGAGGTTGAACGAGATGACACTCTCGATGCCTTGCTTCAGCTCTCATATTCTAAACAAGTGTCCTTTTTTTTTGGTCTATTTAGAGCCACATTTTTTCCCATTTCTGTGCTTTTTTTTGTTGGTGATTTTCCTGTTCAAATAGCTCCCAAGAGTAGTGCCGAGGTGCTTTTTAATGCCCCTAAGAGCAAGAAAGCTACAGTGTGCATTATGAAGAAATGTGTCGGATAAGCTTTGTTTAGATGTGAGTTACAGTGTTGTTGGCCATAAGTTCCATGTTAATGAATCAACTGTGTGTGTGTGTGTGTGTGTGTGTGTGTGTGTGTGTGTGTGTATTAAATAAGGTGTCTTTAAACAGAAACACACATAAGTTTATATATTGATTAGCTGATGAAAATGTATCCAAAAGCTCACAGGAATGTACTCTAGTATTTCCCCTAGGAGAAATGGTTTCATAATCACTAATACAGTGTTTGTGGTGATGTTGCCCAACATAACTACTCTAAGTAAAAACATTAACTGTACTTCAAGTTTCTCATGTCCCATTCTTTCAACTTCAGTCAAGCTTCTGAATTTATTTCATTGTAATTACTCTGGTTAAAGTCACCAGCAACCAATTCCAAGGGTGTGAAGCATCTATTCTCTGCCTTTATCAAACTTGATAGCCACATCTTCTTGAAACACTTTTTCTTTGTCTTCTCAGAACAGCACTAGCAGGTTTTTCTTTCTATTTCAATCTTGCTCCTTTACTGAGTCTCCCTTCCCTCAACCTCTCTTTGGGCGTCCCTCAAGCTCTTAAATCAGTTTCTCTTCCCAATAGTTTTAACAGACACCAATATGCTGATATTGCTCATATATCGGGGTGCCAAAAAAATGTATGCACATCTTAAGCGATGTTATCTATGTATCACTTTTCAAAGTTGAATTGTTACAGTAGCAATGTGAAATATGACGTTTGCTCAAAAGATGGCGTTGATCAAATGAATGCTAGTGTCACCATGCAATAGGCAAGACAGTCAAAGAAAATGGTGAAAGCATGGTTGTCGTTCTAGGAGTGCAAGACCATTTTGAAGTGGCATTTGAAATTTGAGAGCGTTAAGTTTTCCCACGTCCTCCTGACATAACACTGTTTGACTTCTATGAGGGACCTTAAAGGATGTGGTGTATCCTAGAAAACCGGCTACTCTGGTGGCACTTCAAGAAGACATTGAAATGGCCTGTGCAGTGATATAAGTGTACAATTTGGTCAGTGTTCCTCAAGCAGCAATTTGCTATAATCAGAAGTGTCTGGATGCTGATGGTCACCACTTTGAGCACCTCTTATAATTGCAGAAGTCAAATGTGACTTATATTCATCTTTTGTGATTGGTATATATTATTACAATTTTAATACAGTTTTTTCCTTTCCTAAAATGTGTATACATTTTGGGGGCACCCTCTGTATTTATACCTAGAAGAAATCTCTCCAGAACTCAGCATTCATAACTTCAATTTTCTTCCTGACATTTCTACTTGAATGATATTTTAGAGTAAAAGCAGTCCATGAAAAATTACATGGACCCACATACTCTGCCTCTCTCCAATTGTATTGGTTTTCAAACCTGCAGTCTTTGAAGCCAATCCTTATTCTTCACTCTCTCTCACTCACACAACCAATGCATCAGAAAACTCTCTGTTCTTCCTCAAAGAACCCATGAGCCAAACCCATTAGCATCTCTGAACTCCACTGTTACTGCTGTGATTGAGAGCCCCATCAGTTTTCACCCTGGTCATGACAAGTGTTTTTTAAACAGTCTCCTACCTCCTCCTCTCTTTCCTCTTCTAACAAACATATAATCTATTCTTGTCACAGAAACTAGAACAGGCTGGCAAATTGTAAATCAAATCATCCCCCTTCATGCAAACCCTCCAAGGACTTTGTATTATTTTAGGAGTAATATCCAAAATCGTTTACAATGATCTATAAGAACCTACATGATTTATCTCTGTCTCTAACCAATGAGAAAATACCTCATCTTGCACCATGTTAGTATTTTGTTTGTTTTTTGTTTTGTTTGTTTGTTTAAGTCTCTTGAAACTGACAATGTATTTCCCACCTTGGGGCCTTTGAGCTGGCTGTTCCCTCTAGAATACTGTCCTCCCAGATTTTCTTGTGTTTTAGTTGACTCCTTATGATCCAGTCTCGGCTAAAATGTCACATCCAACCAAGTACTACATGATTACACTCAGATGTGAAACATAAAATGGAAAGCAACACAGAAGCAAAACTCATGGACACAGTCAATAATTAAGTAGTTACCTGAGGGGAGGTGGGAGGTGGGGAGGGGAGCATGGACAGGGACACAAATACATGGCGATGGGAAGAGAACTGACTCTGGGGGATGAACACACAATGCAGCACACAGACGATGTATTGTAGAGTTGTATCGTACACCTGTGACCTATGCAATCTTTACTAATCAATGTCACTACAAAAAATTTAACAATAAAAATAAGTAAATAAATAAATAAAAATAAAATGTTGCACCCTCACAGAGGATTCCCTGGATCTATAATCCAAAATCGATTCCCTCTTAATCATGTTTCATTTTATTAACCTGGTGACTTTTTTGGCATAGTATTTACACCATCTAAAATGGTCTTTTTATCTTTGTTTTGTTCACCTGACCATGAATCTTTCCCTACTTCATCCTCTACAAAGTAAGTCTTATAAGAGCAGAAATTTTTGCAAGCTTGTCTATCTCAGATCCGAAAATAATTCCTAGCACCTATAGATTGTAAATACGTATTTATTGAAAGAATGTATAGTGTTATTGGCAAGTCTCAATAGTGTAAAGATGCTGTGTGTGTGTGTGTGTGTGTGTGTGTGTGTGTGTGAATTTAAAGTAATCCCAATCAAAATCCCATTGAGGCTGGTGCTTGACTAATCAGTAAAAAATTAGTCTGGAGAAACATTTGTTCAACTAACCAAGCTAATGCTGTTGTAACTAGCACAGCTCAGTCACAGGGTGAGACAAACAGATTGATGGTGTTAAAGTGAAAGTCTAGAAACAAACATGCAAGAGGGCTGTCCAGGAACACCCAGCCATGAATGCCTCTATTTTTCTTATTGCGTGGCAGGATACTTTCTGGACAGCCCTTGTGTATATGGGAATTTAGCAGATGGCAAAAGCAGTATTTCGTTATTAGTGGGGATTTAGATACCTCACACTATATACACTGGGAGCTTAAAGTCAGCCATGGTTATAGTATTTATACCCTGGAATCAGTAAATTCTACAAATCAGGGCTTTTTTGTAAAGACAACTTTTTAGAGTAGTTTTAGCTTCACAGCAAAATTAAGAGGAAGATACAGAGATTCCCCCAACCTCCAGGTATGCACATCCTCCACCATTATCAATATCCCTCATCAGAGTGGTATTTTTTATAATTAAACCTACAGTGATACATCATGATCACCCAAAGTCCATAGCTACATCAAAGTTCACTCTTGGTGTTTCACCTTCTATAACTTTGGACAAAAGTATAATGGTGTGTGCCCATCCTTACAGTATAAAATAAAGTACGCTCACTGTGCTAAACATTCATCCCTCTTCCCAACCCCAGGCCACCACTGACCTTTTACCTGACTCCATATTTTTGTCTTCTACAGAATGTCACATAGTTGGTGTCATATAACATGCAGACTTCTCACACTGGCTCCTTTCACTTAGTAATGTGCATTTAAGTTTTCTCCATGTTTGTTTGTTTGTTTTATGGCTTGAAAGTTCATTTTTTTCGTGCTAAATAATATTCCATTGCCTGGACATACTGTAGTTTGTCGATCCATTCACCTACTAAAGGACATCTTGGTTGCTTCCAAGTTTTGGCAGTTTTGAATAAAGAAGCCGGTTGTTATCAGCACTCCAACGTGCCAAGGACCCATGCAAGACAAAAGTTTCAAGGGCGAAAGTAGAAATGACGTGATATGAGGTTGCAACTCTTAGCAGTCACCCAACATGCTGAGATTTCCATCCAGACCTATATATGAATGGTGAAAAATGCCAAAGGGCCTGGATAGATAGATGGATAGATGATAGATAGATAGATAGATAGATAGATAGATATAGATTTCAGTATTTTACTTATGCTTTTAATCCTTTGTGTTTATATGCTGATAAATTTGAATATTTTGTATTCCCAATTTTTCATCTTCTGCATCTCATATTCTGCAAGACATATTAGTTTTGGAGGATCAGAGGGCAGGCAGGGTCAGTAAAGTAGTAACATCAGACTCAAGAGAACCGTTGTTGAAGCCATTAGAAGAGAAAATTCCAAGAATAAAAGAAGGTGTTTCCTGAATCAGCCTGTGTCACTTCTCTGTGAAAAAGATTCCAGTGGCCTCCCATCTCAATTGTTTGTCACCCCAACCAGAATAAATGCCATCTCTGCAGTCTGTCTGCCATGTGTGCTTATTGTCAGTCAGCACCTCCTTCAGATATTCCACACATGCTCCTCCACACTGTAAACAAGCTGCTTCTCAGATATCTTCATGGCTTACTATCTCATCCCCTTTCATTCTGTTAACATATTATCTTTATTTACCATACCCTGTCAACTTTGTTTCCTTCCACAGCTCTTACCCGCTTAGAGCATACTCTCTAAGTTATTTTTTTTATTCTCTGTCTCTTCTCACTAGAATGTAAGCTCCATGAAGGTAAGAATTTTTATTTGCCTTGTAAAATCCTGAATCCCCAGTGTTCAAGTTCTGACACAGAGCAAATAGGTGCTCAGTAAATTTTTACTGACCGACTGAATAAATGGGCAAGTGGAGAGTCAGCAGTGTGAAATTCTGTAACAAAGTTCAAGTCCGTTCGATGTTGTGACAAGGTGGGCAGTGACAGTGATGTTCACGATGGTGACTACAAGGGGAGAGATGGAAGGGGGCAGTGTAGGTGCACCAGGCAGTCCAGATGCTAGGCTGGTCCATGGTTAACTGACCACCTGCCTGGAGTTTGCTGTGTGTCTGCCCTATCCAGTCACTTTACCACCTTACCCTCAGCATTACTTAGACTTAAAAAGTGCCTCTTTCCACTCATTTTTGGGAGGTACCCCAACACATTCAGTGAAGAGAGAACGACACCTTATTTGATTGATTTTACTTCAATGAAGCTCTTGGGAAAAGAATACACTGGGGAAATATCTACTATTTATCTGGCCATACTTAGTTTCTGCTCATCAACAAAAATTTCTCTTTCAAATCTGTACGTTCTTGTCCCAGAAATCCTTACCTTTTATTTTCATTAAGGACATTAGCGAGAACTTGGAGCAAGGTAACACAGACAGGAGGTACCTATGAGCCAGGTGAGGAACCCTAGAAAACCACCTGGAGACCGAATGGGACTGAGGCAGGGTGGGGAAGTTCAGTGAGCTTGGAAATATCCTCATGGATCTCCTTCTACTGGGGTGGCCACAGTGCCATGGAGGGGGGCTGGCTCTGGCACATCAAAAAATGGGCAATGCATGTTTAAAAAGGGGAAACTTTGAGCATTTGCAATTCAATCTGCAGAACAGACATGTCAGAGAAAACGTGAGGGCCAGAAAAATAAAAGGATCAGGCACCCAGAAATAGCATAACTATTGTACGCTATTTATTGCATTTTTCTATCTGGGATTTCATAGCAAGCTTTATATGTGACTTAAAACTCATGGCAGCCTGGGCTAGGCAGGGCAGGAGGATGAAACAGAGCACTAGAATCTCATGCAGGATTTAATCCACAGAAGGAACACCTGGGAACCCACCTCATGTCTGGATGCCCTGGGTTTTACAACAGGTGGGTCCCGTGAGTGCTCTGTTCTGCTCCAAGCAAAAACCTAGCCTGGCCAATTCTGTGGACCGTGTGGACAGGAAGGGACGAGGGGAGCCGTGGGGACACTGCTGCCGCGGAGGGCAGAACTGGTCACTTTCCCACCGGGCCGGTTTGTGACCCTCCGGGAGAGATTTCATTTCACAAATGTGTGTTGAGTCCTGGAGGTCTGCTTTGTGTGAGTGCTTTCTGCTTTTTTAAAGAATTCCTTTTAGTACTTACTGCCCTAGAATACAAGCTCTCCTTGCAAATCAGCTTTTCACCCTTTTCCTACCCTTGATAGCAGCTGGCATATAAAAGCAAAGGGAGGAACAACTCGAGCGAACACTGTGGAGATTTGAGGCTGAAATTATTGGGGAAAGCTGCTCAGAAGAGCTTTTTTTCCTTTTCTTTTCTTTTCTTTTTTTTTTTTTTAATGGCAAACTAAGACATGGCCACATGGATACAGAGATAAGTCATTAGAGACTAAAACACACTCAGGGTTGCAGAAGAATTAAGATGGAGAAACGATGCCAAAATATCAAAGGGGAAAATAAAAAGCAATTCTGATTGTAATACCAGAGAGAGAAAAGAGCTAAGCAGGCAATTACTGTCGAAAAAGTCTAAATTCAGTGCCCACTAAAATGTTAAAATAAATATTAAGGGGAAAATGAATAAGCACTTAGTGGCTAATGGAAACTTGAGGGAGAAATGTCCTGATGGTGAGGCCTATCGGGGGGAAGAATGGCCCCTTAGACTCAGAACAAACCCCGTGGGGACTGGAGGCATCACCCATCCTGAGTCATGGAAAACGGGGTGGGAAAAGCCCACTGCAAAACGTGCCATGAGAAGCAGCCGGGCACCACCGCAGGGACAAGCAAAGCGGCTCCATTGAGACTATTCCCTGTAAGGGCCACCCTGTCCCCTGGGTCCCAGCATCTGGGCAAAGGCTCTTCTTTCCTAGGGACGCTCGGAAGTACCACCCGGGACCAATGACGACAAGTGTGACTTCGGGCAGCTCCTGGCTTTGCCATCCAGAGGCCACTGCCCCATCAGGAACCTGGGATCTATGCTTTTCTGTGAGGACACAGTTACAAGGACAGGAGGGACCCCTGCCCAGGACGCAGGTCCCACTCAGGTCTCTCACTGCCATGGTCGTACAATGACAGACAGTTGTGGCAATAATCAGAAAGCAAGGATTAGGAAAAGCAAACGCCAAAGTCAAAACGCTCTGAATGTCATCATTCGGTCATTTGGGTGTAGGTCCCTCACATGTATACATTTTGTTTTCTACAAAAATGAATTTACACACAGTGTTTTGGAACCCATCAACACGTGTCAAACCAATAAAACACTCCTATGACATCTTCTCTTAGTGACCATGACTGCACTGTGTAAATGTAGTATAACATTTAACTACCTCCCTCTTTTATATATCTCTTTGTGTTCGTTCATTCTTTCTTTTTCTTTCTTTCTCTCTTTCTTTCTTTCTTTCTTTCTCTTTCTTTCTTTCTCTCTCTCTCTCTCTCTTTCTTTCTTTCTTTCTTTCTTTCTTTCTTTCTTTCCCTTGAATAAATAACTCATAAATAACTCAGTAATTCTTAGGTGGACATGCTTAATTATTCCATCAGCTAAAATCATGAAGACAGAATTACTGCGTGAAAGGCTATACATAATATTTTTAAGGGTTTTGATTCTTATTACCAAAGTGCTTCTCAGAAAGATGGTATCTCCCACCAGGAGTCTGGAAGTGTTTCTTTATTGCTCTGTCAATAGGAAGTACGCCCCTGTGTTAGGGTTTGAGTGTGCATGAGGGACACGTGGCCGCCCCAGCCCAGTTAGCATGAGGAAGCACAGGGAGAGGGAGGCGCCTTTACATGGCAGCTTGAGCCCTTGCCCCGAAGAGAGAGAACTGAGTGAGAGCCCGCACGGTGTCTTAGGAGGAAGAGGCTATCTGCCTGAAACAGTCAGGACCTCTAGCTCAAATCCATTAATCCTCTTTATTAAACCCGGGTCACCTCTGAGTCTTGAGAAATGAACCAGCATCTCCCCACTGCAAGTACATCAAGAGACAGCCTACGCCACACCACCTGTCATTTTCATGGGCCAGGGCTCCGGGGTCAGAGGACTCCCGGGCTCCAACCTCTGCTTTTGTCACTTTAAAAGAGAACCTGGGGCCAGGCTACGCGGGGGCCAAGCAGCACCTCTGCTCCGTGGGGGAGGGGAGGGGAGCGGGGGTGGGGAGCAGGCAGCAGGCGAGCCCCGGAGGCTGGGCTGCTCTCCTAGGTGCCCAACACTGCTGGGGGGCACAGGAGCCCTGAGTCAGAGCCGAGGCACGTGGCTCTCTCCTCAGAGAAACTCCCCCGGCTACCTACCCTGCGTCTGCCTGATTCCATCCCTAAGCCTGCAAGGAGGAGCCACAGTCCTCCCTGTGCTGCAGTGGAGACGATGCTGGAGCCCAGTGAGGAAGGGTCAGAGACAGGGACGAGAACGGAGACAGACAGGGACTCTGGCAGCGACAAGCACAGAGCGACCCAGGAGAAGCAGAGAGAGGATTGAGAAGCAGGACCAGAGGACCACCACCACCAAATGCACCAGGCTCAGCCCCCTCCGTGGCAGCCTTCCTCGCGTGATCTGGGCCTCCCCGAACCTGGGACAACCTCGCTTTGGAAACGTAGAGCCCTTCTCCCCACC